>MU119370.1:0-45064 GCA_014904845.1 Acephala macrosclerotiorum
TTGGGCCTTTTTGCTTTGTGCTCCATTGCCCTTCTACAATAGTATCTAAAAAAAATCCTAGTAATATTAGTACTATCGCTACTTTCTCTAATCTAGCGCCAGAATCATCTACTACTGTTTTTAGTCCAGCGCCAAAGAACTTTTCTACGAAACTAAAAATACGAATATTATAAATCTTTAATCATATATCAAATAAAAACAAATAAACACAATATTATAATAATTTTAATCGCGAAAAATAGCGTTATTATTATTACTTGAAACGATATAAAACTTTAAACAATAATAGTAATCTAACAAACTATTTCATCGACTTCTATTATCTAAAAATTGAATTTAAACGCAATATCAAAACTTAAAACGTACAAATCTCACTCGAAAAAACCATCGCTCAAACAATAACTACTTTTCAAAAACGACGATAATACAATACAAAAACAATAAAATAAAACGTATTAAAAACACTATAAATACAATGTCTAATCTTTAATAATTTATTTTTTCGATTAATTGAAAACAACGAATTTCGAGTTTTTTTAAAGTATTTTAATAAAAACGCGAAAAAACTTCTAACAAAAAATTATTTACAAATTCACAAATAAGTCCTTCGACAGCACAAAAACTTAAAAAAAACTCTAATCAAAATTACATTAAACAAAACAAAAACGAAAATCTATATTTCTTACAATTTTTAAACTTTTCTCAATTCGATCGCGATTCTCGATATTACAATACAATTTATCGATAAAACTAATACACTTAAAAGTTTAATTTTAAAAATGAAAAAATTGATTAAAAAGTATAACGAAAAGAACATATTAAAACTAGTACTAGAAATTATCAAAAAATACAATATCAAAAAAAATCTTAATTATTTTACAATAAACAACACAAGAAACAACAATACTCTTATATTACATCTTTTTAGCGCTTTTCGACGCGAATTCCGATTATCATATAATTCTATTTACTATCGCATACACTATCAAAAACACGTTATCAATCTCACTATCAAATCTTTTTTATTTATTACTAACAAAAAAAATATCGAAAAAAATAACACTATTAACGTTTACACGATTACATTAAAAAAAATTGAAAAATAGAGAAGAAAAAAGCCTTTAAATAAACTCTATAATTTCATAGTTTAATTAATTGAAAATATACAACGATTTTACAACTTCCTAGAAATAACGAATCAATATATCACTCGAAACAATACAACGCATTGAAATTTATAATTTATAATAATTCAAGCAATATAGAATTTGCGCGATTTAATCGACGAATTTATTACAATCTATACAACTATACAACTAAAAAACGATCGATTGAATAATAAAAAATAAACCATAATTTTTACCGTCAAAGACTTTCTACAAAAACTCTCGATAAATACCAAAACCTGCGAATCTAAACAATCAACTCTCGACTTCGTTCTCTCTTGTACCGATTATATACTCAATCAATTCGAAAAACATAAAACTCAATTCAAAAACGATTCTATCTTCAAACCAATATTCAATTCAAAGTAAACGAAAATAAACAAATATTACGATCTCAATAATAAAACGCCTATTTATATTACTACTCTAATTTTACACTTTTTACACAAATAGAAATATCTCGAAAAACATTAAAAATCAATATAAATAAAATCTATTAAAATATCTATCAAAAATTTTTAAATAAAAAAATACAAAATTTACTTTTCGACCACTACACCGATTCCTACTATTATCGTAAAACCAGCGAAATAAAAAAACGAATTCCTCGAATAATTCATCGAGCAAAAAAATATCTCTTTCAACGACGAATACAAACGATACTACAATATAAAACAAATACTAAGCATTAAAAATAGCTACAAATAGTAACTTAAAGAAACACAACAAAAGCGATTCTTTTTACTGTCAAGAATAGCTTTAGACATGCTCTCTATCCCAGCTATATCTACTAATTCAAAACGTCTCTTTTTAAGCGCAAAGATCACTATTTCCGATCGTCGCAATCGTCTTAAGATTGAAACAATTGAAGCCCTTGAGTATTTGAAATCGTGGTTAAATATCGTAGAGACTTTAAACGACGATCTCGAAAATTTAAACGAATTGGCAAAAGTATTCACTGAAAAAGTGATTACTACAACAATCGATTTAACAAATCTTAATTAAATTGAGACTTTTTTTGACTCGATATATTTATATTGGCAATATATTTCTTAAGAAATATAATATAGCAATTCTATATTTCGACGATACGATATAAATAGCTTCATATCGCGATTATATTTCGACCCTCCATATTACCCAATATATATTACTTCATATTGTGACCCACACTGTGTTTGACCACTCTTGTATTGATTCAATCCTCCTCAGCAGAACCTAGAGCTATGCCACTTGAGTATTAAGTAGTAAAATGCAATATTGTATATGAATGCCATGATGAATAACCGCGCGGCAGCAACCTTGACAGATTCTCAGACCCAGACCCAGACCACACAGTACCAAAGCCAGCAAAGTCACCGTCGCCATCACCACCATCGTCATCACGAAGCAATCGCAAACGAAAGCTCCATCCAGGCTTCTCCGGCTCCCCGGAGGGGCATAGTGAAGCTACGCAACTCTTCTCTTTGATCCAGGGGAACCAAAGTTGTATCTGCACTCTGTTTTTTCAATGTGCAGCTCTTTCGACCGAGAGCTACCCCAACTCTCACCACATTGATGGCAGACATATCCTTTCAACTGATTCTTCTGATGATCGTCGACGTTCAGGTGATGAAATCGATTAAGATGGTTGAGGTAATGCTTCACAACAGGGAAGGACTGCATGCATTGAGAGAAAGGACATTGATACGGTCTGAAGTCGATAGGAAGGTAATTGCCATTTTCGCGGAAGTACTGATCGGCGAATCGATCGACACCGTTGACTACCGACTTCCAAACCCCATTAGGCATTGAGCGGTTATGCCCGGAGGGAGGGAGATGTGGTTCAGCATAGTCTTCAGACTCTGAAAGAAGTTCATTTGAAGCACGCTCCTTGGTATTGTCTGGGGATGGGCGGAAGGAAGAAGAAGCATCATCAGCAGCAGCATGCCGACCTTTGCCGGCTCCGCCGGCTCCCCCCGAAGAGGGGCCTGGTGGAGCATGGTTCTTGTCGAAAAATTGGCCGAGATCGTTGAGATGGAACTCGGTGAGGTAGATGTTGACTTGCGACCGAATCTTGCCTGGGACGGTGCCTGATGACGGCTCGCATAGTGGAAAGTGAGAGCATTCAGGATCCTCGCCGGCAAGCAGCAGGAGCGTGCATCCATTCCGCTCACTATTGACGTTTGGAGATTCGGGTACGACGTGCGCAGGCGTGAGGCAGTGTACACCACATGTATGCGATCCCTCAGCATGCTTTCTGAGAAATGCAAGGATGTTACTGCGGCCAGAGATCTTCCCTGTGGCAATCATCAGGAGACGGGAGAAAGCAGTGCGGTACGTATGTTGATGAGGGTGAGAGCTATCGCAGCAGTGCCATCTGAGCTCAACAGTGCAAGTCTGAACATTGACGCAACCTTGAGGATCATCGATTGTCTTGTTCTGCATGATCACGGCAATCTGCGAGAGAAGCTGCTGTGCGAGAGGGGTACAGAGTGCGTCAGCCAGACATTCGGAATAAGGGCAATCGTTGACTCGAGGATTGATGCCTAGTTGCGAGATATCTTGACCTGGCAAAGATGTGGAGTTGAAGAGGTCGAGAATTGTGTCTGAATTTTCGAACCAGGAGTCCTCACAGAACCACGGCGCCGTAGACGAGGTTGGGCCAGGTGGCGTTGTGGCGAACCCCGAAGACGAGGCTCCGCCGGCTCCTACAATTGTAGGGCCTGGTGGAGCTGGGCTGAACATCGAGGAGCTTCCAGATGAAGTATGGGGAGGTCTTGAGGGGAAGCCCGAAGTATTTTGCATGTATCGGGAAGGAATATACAGCCCACCCGAAGGAACGGCGGATGATCTAGTTGAAGAATCTTGCTACAAAGTTGTCAGAGGCGAAGTCTACAAGAGGAGGAGATGTGGGATTAACTGACCGTAGAGTACCACGCAGCCGCAAATGTATTGTAGAGGAAGCGGGTGGCTTGGCAAATATCAGGGATTTTGGCGGCTTCTTCCTCGAGTGCAACAAGTGGTGCCCCATCGAAGCAATGGTTCAAAGCCTTAGAGAAATGGCTGTATACCCACATGGCGAAGAGTCCTCCAACCCTATTATGCATGTTGCCAGCCGTGAATTGTTGTAGGACTTTCAACAAGACGACGTTGAAGTCTTCGAACGGAGCATGATCTGAAGACGGCGAGGTAGAGGAGGAGGAAGGCGCGGAGTCTTCAAGGGTCGCAGTAGACTGGGTTCGAGAACGAGAGAGTCCCGCATTACTTCCTAGAACCACAAGTTAGCTGATGTCTGGGAACTCGGAACGTAGACTGATAGTTTACCAGAGAGATTGACAGACGGCGGAGGCATGGCAGACGAAGAGGAACCAGAAACAGGGTGCTTGGACGTGGGAGCTTTGACGATATGTCAGCTGCGTCCACAGCGAAGGCTAGCTAGAAAGGATTGGACCGCTCACTTCTTGGAACGCCACGCAGACCGGCTCCTCCGGCTCCTAGCGAAGTAGGGCCTGGTGGAGCAAAAGGTGCAGCATCTGGGGAGAGCTTGGCCTTCTTCTTCGGTTTGTCGACTGGAGAATCGCTGTGCAGGAAGTTAGCCTAACGTGGTTCAACCCTCAGAATGCTGATGAGTACTGCAGTGGATAGAGCTAAGATGAGTCACCAACCTCGACGCGTCGAGATCAGTGCTACTTGAGCTCCATCCACGCCAGCGACAAGCCAGTAGGAAGCAGGCATCGCGAAGATGGGCATATCAGGAGTCGCAAGAAGAGATTAAGGTCAGGAAACTTACGGTGATGGCCGCTTGCCGTTCCTGTTGACGACTCGCGGTGTATTGAAGAAGGCAGCGTACAAGCCGTAGGCGCTGCCGAGAGAGGTGATAGATAGAACAACCCACAGAAAGGACTCCATGGCTAGAAAAACGATAAGGGAAGTAGTTTGGGGTGTTTTTTGGATAAGTCTACATGAAATAGTGATTGATAAGAAGAAATTGATGGGAGTGATGAGGTGCTGATGGAGATGAAGGAAGGAAGAAGCAAGAGGAGCCAAAGACGAAAACAAATACCTCGCGACCGCGCTAAAATCGGAGGTGCAAGCGAGCACCACTTACAGCAACAACTATGTACGTCAGCCCTCTCTTCCTTAATGACTTTAGTCAACAAGCCCAAGGCCGAAAGGACGACCAATCGGATTTTCGAGCATCAATTTTGAGCATATGCGGCACCGGAACAGCAAACAAAGCCCAGCATCTGTGACCATGCCATTAACTCCAGCCAGGCAACTTCATCTACGATCCAGAGTGCAAACTTAAATGGCAAAGAAGAGCTGTTAAGAGAGCACTTACCTCGCTAAGTAAAGAAACGTCTACTACTGGCGTCCCCTTTGGCTTATTGCGAGCTGACGACAAGGAAAAGGGGACGCTTAGTACAACGAACCACGAGATGGATGTAGGACTTCTGCTTCTCGTTGGCCAGCGATTGATGTTGGAAATAATTCGACGTTGTAATAAAAACTTCGCTTCATGCGGCTGAAAAGACGGTGCACGACCGTTGGTGCTCGGCGCGAGCCGTACAGTGGCGCAACTCCACAACTTTCGTGCT
The DNA here is from genome assembly GCA_014904845.1 of Acephala macrosclerotiorum. Lineage (NCBI taxonomy): Eukaryota > Fungi > Ascomycota > Leotiomycetes > Helotiales > Mollisiaceae > Acephala > Acephala macrosclerotiorum. The sequence goes on from MU119370.1 coordinate 5,747, forward strand.
GCGGATGGTGAGCCGTCTGTGCTCTTTGCTTCAGCGTCCGAAGTGGGTGGACGATACCAGGCCGGCCTCGGTACCGCAGGTTCGTTGAAGCCGGACTGGGCACATCGCGGGAGCAGGGGTGGCGGGGAATTTATCCATATTCTGGAGAGGAAGACCTGCGGAAGGCTGCTTCCGAGGACTGCAACAAGGATTCTCCGGGCAATCCGCGACGGCCAGGAACAGTATTCTTGTCACATCAGCACATCGAAGTAGAGCAGTTGCCCATAATCTTTCCCAGTGGTGACCTTTACTTTTCCAATCCAGCAGACTCATTCGTGGGGATTATGAAAAGCAGGACAAACAAAAGGGATTGAAATGGAAAAGATTTTGAATTGCTATATTGGAGTGGAGACCTTGATACTCTCAAAAATAATCAAAAAGTAGTTGAAACGCGCAATGATATCTGCCTGACCATCTCCTTTTGATCCAATGTACTCCCGCCGCAGAACCAAAAGATGCCCTTCCAAGCCATCTCCAAGAATATCCAGCTTCGTGTCCAAAGTCCACCCTCGTAAGAAGTACCTCTCTAGACTCTTGACCTGCCGCTCCCCCTCTAGTGCTTGATCCAAAACCACCAAGTTTCGGTCTCCTAGACGCTTTGCCCAGCTTGTTAAATCACAACCGCTCTTGGATCTGTACCCCAAATCCATGCTCGAAACGCATTGACTCGAAGGCTTTAACTTGTGTTCTCGTAGAAGACTGTAACTGGAGGCGTGTCGGACAGCGAGCTAACTTGAATGCTCAAATATTACTATATAATGCTGAGAACGTGAAAAAGGCTGCGCTGGAAACCCTCCTCGCCAATTCAACTATCCTGCCTACGGAGGTTGCCGGAAAACAAAGAGCAAGGGAGCCGATTCAAACACAAAGATCTAGAGTAATCGTAGTATGATAATCAAAAGTTAAGACCGAAAAGTCCACTTACTTTGACTCTGGTTGGGTTGGAATTTATGGTCCGGCGCCAAGAGTCCAAGATCGAGTCCTTTACCACCGCGGCAGGTGAGAAACTGTGCAATCAAACATAAGAAAACGAAATGGAATAGTATGGAACAAATGGGAGCTACCAATAACTGACAGAATCTCATCCCAAATGATTTCAATAGCAAAATCAGATAAATTTTAGACGTTCCGACCCAAACATACACATCAACCCCGAGCTAATTAATGAGGAATAGCGTCAAATATTAGCGCCAAACTTTTTTCGTGGGAATTGATCTCCTCCCCTCTTTCTTTTCCTCTTTATTACGAAGTCAAAGTTTTCGAATTATCAACGCGCCAACTTCTCAACCTTCGATTGTGTCCTGCGATTCCTTCTCCATCTTCTCAGATACCTCTTAAACTCGTAAGTAACGTTCTATTTCTCTGCAAGTCTTCAATTCCATCCAGTCGCTGTTGTCGCGTCACGCACCGAAGTCGATCTGAGCACAGTCATTTCAGCCCCTCCCCCTTCAGCCTCTCCTCCAGGCCCTATTACCTCTCCATCCCATGGCAGTCATACCAGACCTTCCTTAAATCTGTTGTTCAAGGGCCTTGCTAACTTATTGACAATTGACAGACCGCAATCATGCCCAAGTCCAATCGTCGCGTACGTCCTTCCTGGGCCTTTGACTATTCTGCTTCTATATACTCACCTTCGAACATAGCCTCGTCGCCTTACCGAACCCAGTGCCAAGCAGAAGGCTGCCGGCGTGCGTTCCATCTACCAGACATTTGTTTATGCGAGGCTAACAATTCCAGGTCTCCTCCATCTCTCGTACGACCAAACCTGCCAAGTCCAACGCATGTTTCACCCTTCCTCTATGTTGTACCTCAACTAACACTATTCAGAAAGGTGGCAGAAGATCCGTTGGTGTTGCGCGTCACAATCTCACGGGCGCCGAGCGCCGTCGTCGCAGGAAAGAAAAGGAAGCCCAAGCTGCTAGTACACAAGATCATGATAATGATGATGAGGATGAAGACGATGATGCGGAGATGGACCTCGCTCTTCCAAGCCCAGCACCAGCTGGGGCTAGTCGAGCCAATGCCTTTCCAGTTCTCACAAAAGAGGACGGTCCCGAGATGGATGGAGAGTATACCTCGCCATTTCCTGATGTTACAATTCCACGTATAGGCTAACACATTTAGGGCTACTTGCCAAGGTCCTTGCGGTTTGAAGTATCGTCGAGGTGGTCGTGATGCGCATGGTGTGGATGGCAAGTACGGAAAAGTCGGTCAAAATCCCAGATACTTCTCCAAAGCTTCGCTTGATCATGGTGGCAAGGGAGTAAGTTCTCCCTATCATCCTTCCTCTTTTGTTAGTGCTGATATCATCGAAGTTCTGCAAGAGCTGCGAATTCTGGGTGGCTTCAGGCATGAATGGTCCGTGTCCAAACGCAGGTCATCTCACCAAGGCACAGATGGATGCATGGGTTGATGCTTTGAAGCGAGTAAGTTCCTCTCTCATGAAATTCTTTGATGCATAGCATCGCTAACAAGCCGTAGGGTCTATGGTCGGTGCCAGAGGAGGACCTAGGCGTGGCGAGCGACATGGCATATCTTTCGGATCCAGAGAACGGGTACTACTCGAATGATGATGACAACTAGGCAGGATCAGCTTGCTTGACTCGACCCCCGCCAGGGGCGTCTGGACAAGCCACTGCTGCGTCTTGGCCATACCATGTCTTCGGGTTGTCTCGTGTTTTGCTTCCAGCTCGGTGCTTGCGTGTTCTTCGGTTTGCGGTTCTGGTAATGGCCGACATGCTTCTCAGATTCCCTAAGTAGCTTTGCGATAATCGCATCAGTAATGAACTACTACACACAGCCATATGCGCTATCGTGAAATGTCAAAGTGAATAATTGCAAGTTGCAGCTGTGAGGCATTACAGAAGGTAAAGTACATAGAGATCAATAGATTGCAACAAGATCAGGTACTGGCGCTGTCCGAGAAAGGCGACGTTCATAATCTCCTGGATTTTGAAATGGCCATAAATGAGTTCACCAAGGCGGAGGAAAAGAAAAAGAGGAAAGCTTCGAAGGCGCAAGGCTCACGCGCACCGAAGGTTCCCAATGCCAACGCACCCGCCCGCCCAACTCGTGCTCAACCGCTGATCGACAAGGAACTGCCAAAGCCCAGGAGTCAAAATAAAGGTTCTCTCAAGCCAAGTTCTCGAAATAAGACGCAAGCCAAGGTCGCTTCTACTCCTAAGCCAGCTACCCCGGTTCGAGTCCAGCCATCGAGAAAGCGCACTCATGATACCGCGGCAGGTGAAAGAGCAACTTCTTAAAAGAAACCCCGAAGAGAAAATCAAGGACCATCTGGAACCCAAGGATGAATTTGCCGCTTTCTTTTGGTTCTTCTACGAGAAATTCTTTGCGTGGAGTTTTCTTAGTAAAGCAGCAAGTTCTAGTTGTTTTTTGTCTTCTGGGACATCAACAACATCAAAAGTTATTTGTTTCCCGTTTTCTACCTTCGACTAGAGTTCCTCGAGTTGCTTCCGGGCTGGTTCTACCTCCCCTTCCTCTTTCTTTCACGATCGAGATCAGAAGCGCTCACACGTACTTGAATTTCTTTTCCCATTGCTCTGAGTTAACAATGGCGAAGCTTTGCTTTGTGGTTGTCATTCTCGTTCTTTGATGCATTCATTTACGAATGAAGATTCCAGAGAGCACATCCACCTGAACCTGGCACCTGCTCCTCGAGAACAATTAGCTAGTGCCAGCGGCAACTAGAATATAAAAAGATTCGTAATATCTTAGTTTGATTATCACACTGGATCTAGATTGTTAGGATCCTTGGAATCGGGGTAGCTTATTATCTAAATATATTCTCTAGAAAGCGAGAATGCCTGGTGGCGTCTCGTTGATGTTCCCATGCAAATGGGGCTTTTAGTGCGATCGAAATATTGAAATAAGCAGTCAATGATGGCCTTGGCAATACTCGATGTTTGATATCATCTTTTAAAGAGGTGGTCCATACTAATCTGGGTATCCTGTTTCGAAGTTGCAGCTATTTATAGATTGAGGACAGAGCTCGACAATCGTTGAAAATGTGCTAGTATCGCCGGGGGTTCCTTCAATCTTGAAGTATATCTCCTACCCCAAGCCTTTTCAATATTAAGAAGAAGCTCATCCTATTCCTAACTAGGCTCGTCAACTTTCGCTCCTCGTGAAAGAAGAAGTTCTGCAATTTGTAATTCATCTTCTGCCACAGCTGCCTGCAATGCGTTTCCAAAATATCCTCCCTTGGCATTTATCTCAGCACCGTGATTTAAGAGAAGCTGGACAATGGCCTTCTCTCCTTTCTCAGCTGCTGCTAGGAGCGCGTTTTTATACTCTCCACCTTGTGCATTAATATCAGCACCGTGATCTAGAAGAAGCTGGACAATGGCTTTCTCTCCTGTCAAGACTGCTTCTTGGAGCGCATTTCCATACTTCCCACCTTGTGCGTTGATATCAGCACCGTGATCTAGGAGAAGCTGGACAATGGCCTTCTCTTTTGTCAAGGCTGCTGCTTGGAGTGCGTTTCCATATACTCCACCTTGTGCATTGATATCAGCACCGTGGTCTAAGAGAAGCTGGACAATGGCCTTCTCTTCTGTCAAGACTGCTGCTTGGAGTGCGTTTCCAAACTCTCCACCTTGTGCGTTAATATCAGCACCGTGATCTAAAAGAAGCTGGACAATAGCTTTCTCTCCTATCGTAGCTGCTGCTTGGAGCGCATTTCCATACTCTCCACCTTGTGCATTGATATTAGCACTGTGATCTAGGAGAAGCCGGACAATACCTTGCCATTCTCTATATGCTGCTGCTTGGAGTGCGTTTCCATACACACCACCTTGTGCATTGACATCAACACCGTGAGCCAGAAGCAGTCTAACTATGTCTTCATGTCCATTATATGCTGCGGTTTGTAGAGCAGTTTTGTAAAGTGCACTGGGGGATATTTTGTTTACGGCGGCTCCATCACGGATAAGGAGCGATAAAAGTTGGGTTAAGCCACGGGATGCAGTGTAATACAGCGGTGTTGGAAGTGATTCGGGTGTTGTTTTAAAGCTAGTCCAATTCCTATCAGGCGCATTGATTCGAACCATGTTGAGCAGACTTTGAGAAGTAGTTGACAGTGCTTGCATAGCTTGACTTGTGACAGAAGGCGCCCAAGATTCTTGAACAATTCTTTCCAAATGGAATGTCCATTTCCATGCCGCATATTCCCAAAGGGCATATCGCTCGAGTGTGTCTTTAGTCGCTAGAATACTCTTACTTAGATGTAAGTGATACGTGACACAAGATTCTGCTATATGCGTATGAGAAGTCTGCTCTGCTGTAGAGAACTCTTCCAGGGCTATTCGAGAGGAGCATAAGTATTCCTTAATGGAGAAGTGAACAAATCTTATCTGTACAACATCCTTGTCCCACCGGGAAGGATAGTCGTTGCTGTATTTTGCGATATGGATTGGGACTTTGACAACAAGCCCAGAAAGATAGTTGAGAACTTCTTCGGGAGAAAAGAGCCGCTTATCTTCATCAAAAGGTATGCTTCCTCCGGGGTCGAGAATGAAAGCTTCCGCAAGCTCTTCAAGAAGAAGAGGTCGAAGCGAGAATGCAAGCCATTTCAAAACACCTGCAACTTGTTTCTCATATCCAATAGGTATGCTTTTCAGGATTCTGTTATACGTGGCATCGAGCCCCTTGGGAAGGTCACGCAGTGCCTTCTGGATGCTGGCTTTGGATCGATGGTCTCGGAGAACGTCGAATTGGCAGGCCACATATTGAAACCTAGGATTGTTCAATACCGGAACAGACATTTAAAACCTCGATAAGGGGAGAAATTTTACGGAATGGGGTACCCACATTCCATCAGAATTCTCGATCAATGCAGACCTAGCTTCCTCCTTCACTTCCTTCGGCCAGGAGCGGAAAGGTTCGGTATTGAACTTTTTGTCAATGTGCAACCCAATATCAGCTTCCACGGCCTTGCTCAAGGCCGATAGATTGATATCTAGTCTCGAAGATTCTGCAGTGCTAAAGGATATAAGGGGCTTGAGGGCCGTTTCGATGTCGGTCTCTCTTCGACTTGTCACCAGAAGATGGAGGTTGTCTGAACCTTTTTCGACAATCCGGTTAATGGTTTCCAGTAATGTCTCTCGCGAACCACTTCCGACAGGGCATTCGTCAAGAGCATCCAAGACCAAGTGAACATGTGAGAATCCGCGTGTTGCCGCCAATAGTATGTTAAGAAGAGTCTTTTCATCAGGTCGCTGCCCCATCTTTTGGTATTGGCTTAATGATGCGACATAGGGGGGAGTATCTGGACGACGACAACATAGTTGTTTGATAATGGAGCTCAACATCTCGATCACATTCTGCTTTTTGCTGTCGGTAAAGCTGAAGTAGAAGAAGACCAAGGCCATTTCAGGATTTGAGTCGTAGGTTTCTCGTAAGTTTTCGATGATAGATGCACTATACTTTATCAATGACTCGAATTTTTAAGTTATTGGGAACAATATACCTTAATACGGACTTTCCTGATCCAGCTGCGGAGATTGCCAATATTAGAGACAGTATATATAATGGAAGCATCACGGGTGAAGAAACACACCTTTTCCATTCAGCCACAAAACAGAGTTGGGTCCAGTCTTCCAAGCTTCAAAGTCATCGTTCCCTCGAAGTAGCCATTCTCCTGTGCCAGCTTGGCGTGCATGCAGCGCAGTATTGTAGTTCTCTGAGGGATCGGAGGACGACAACCAGCTGAGGAGCTCTCTTCTTTCAGAATTCCTTTGAATGTCCTCAACGGCTTTCTGCAGAGCTACAACATTGCAAGAAATGGTTCCCATAGCCTCGACCTTCTCGCGGTGTTGTTGAAAAACTTCCTCGCAAATCTCCTGCTCTCGGATATCTTTCCAGATTTCATACACCTGGCAGAACGCATTTTCTCGCTTCTGAATATCACTCAATGAAGAACCCCAGTCATTCCACTTGACGACATCTAACCCGAGCCGAAAAGCACCGTTCTTTGAGAGATAGCAAACGCTTTTCGCTTGAAACTTCAAAATTTGAACATAAAGGCATTTCAGGGTATCTTGGTACCCCTTGTGCGAAGACAAGGCAATCTCTTGCTCCTTATCCATGCCTTTGTATCCATACCGGCGCTCGTATAAGGCTTCTCGCATGGTACTGCGTACAATGAGATCGGAAATATATTCGAGGCCCTTGGCTAAGGAAGCCGCTTGCTCTGAAGGATTCAAGGTCAACTACACATGCTTAGCTAATGTCCCAGAAAGTTCGCTCCGACAATCAAGAAACCCGTTCGAATATAACTACTATGAGAGTCTAAAATTTTGAAGAACTTTCATGAATAAAGAGCACCGCCAGAAGTTCGGATCTCGTGATTATATAAAACGGTGGATATCAGGCCTCGTTGCATGAATTCTGGGAGACTCTCGCGGTGCCAAATGCTGTCTGATCAGACGGAATCACTTACTGGAAGAAGCAAGCTTACACCAGCCCATGCGACGGACGCATATGGATTAGCTTGGAGTGCACCGGATATATAGTCGTCAGCCCATCGGATGACACCAAGGATAGGCTTAGCCAAGTCCTTAAAAGGAATCTCTTGCCCGCTGAACTTCAGCTTCCAAGTGTTATCTTTGACCTCTTGGGCTTTCCTGATAAGCAACCCCCTCATCAGATCTTTTCTCTCAACTTCAGATCCCGAGAAGACTACCGTCGCACCGAGCATAGTAGTTAGGTCTCCACGAAGCTGTTATTCAAAATCTTGGAGTCAGTACGCATCATTCATATGTATCAAATTCGAGGGTGATGTCTTATAGCTGGCGAGAAATTCAGAATATGTCGGGAAAGATGACTTACAATTTGCTCGTAATCTGTGATGAGATGCTCCTCTTCTTGTTTCAACTCGTCATAGGCGACATTCCAGAGTTCTTTCATTGAAGATAAATCTGGTTGGAGAGTAGTTTGGATGTTTGGAACCGGTAGAATGGAAGTGGCAGCAGTCGGATCTGGTGCAGGGGCAACAGAGGTATTCAAATCAGGTATGTTGACAGCGGTAGCATTTTCGTGAATTGAAAGGCTCGAAACCTGACTTTTCAAGAGGCCCGTGATGCTCTGATTATCGCAAGGTGGCGTAGAATGGGCAACGGCGATCTCAAGCCTGCTAGGGTCGGCCTTCTGACTATCAAACGGCAACTTAGGCTCCGGAGTTGAAGAAGTGAGGTGCAGCCGGGCCTCCGTTTTCTTCGGGGTAGGTTTGAGCTTGGCTTTCACTCTGGAGAACACCGAGTCTTTCTTATCGGTTGCCGGAGTTCGCGAGCCTGATCCTCCTTCCGAGTCGACCATCTTTCCGCGCAGCTGGCTTCTTTCCAAATTAGCGTGACAGCTCCCCTGGGCAAGGCTGCGGCTAGGAGATTAGAAGTGTTGACTGACAACAATCGTAGGATAGAGGAATGCGACCAGTTCGATAACGCTGAAGCCTGAAATGGCACCGCAATAAGGCTATGTTTAAAGAAGCATAGCATAGGGCATCAAAAATATCTCCAGCGCAGAGTGTACAACTCAGCGGCGCCTCGGCGGCTACTCCAACAAATCGGTATCCTGGGAATTTCAGCCACCAAATCTCGCATCTTTTCGAGGTAAAGCCTGATTTGATCGGCGTTGGACGTAGTCAAGACGTCTTCGAGGCAATAATATGTAAAACGTTGGGTCACTCTCCGATCTCACCTAAGGAGGTCGGTAGGTAAGGTGTGTCGAGGGGTATGTCATGTGATCACTTGTGGAGATAACACGTGAATTCATATCTCGTTTCAAGACCGCTATTGTAGAGACTATAAAGGCCTCAGAATAAGTCTAGTCAATTGTAAAATAAAAATAAAAAGAATCTTCTCTAAGAGGCACGAAAGAACAGTTCAACTTGGATCCATCACGCGGTGTCAGGTTTCTCGAGGACGCTAACCTGATAAAGAATACGAGATAGACTAGCCGCATTTAGAATACGAACCTCACCTCCTTCTCAAACACTCCGCCACACGGGTCATTATCAATATCAAACACTCCACAGCTCGTCGCCCCCAAAATGACACTCAATATAAAAACAGCCATGGCACACTGTACGCCCTCTGCATTAGGGATACCGCATGACGACTCCAAGCTTCTCGTTCTTCGTGCTGGGGGATGAGCCGACACGTCTGTACGATTTGAAGGTTGATGCGAACGGCGAGCCGATTCTGAGGAGATAGCAGCATCGAAAGTCGAGGTATGAATGCGTAATGTGCAAAAAGAAGAAGGTGAAGGTTGGTAATTAAGAGACTGTGATGCGCGACTGGGAAGAAGTGATTGCTGTAATTGACACGTGACTAGTGCGATGAGAGTCGCCCTTCCTGCCTAAGTTGCAGGAAACAGGGTCTCGAATGCAGCCTTTTCAAAATCGACAAGCCACGTGGTAGAAGCTTAGAGAAGGGGCTTACTTTCAGAGACGCTTTTCAATAGTATTCTCTCTTTAGAGAGCCTTCCCATTCGCTTTCTCTATCGCCTACGACTTGCACGAGCGCTATCAGCGACGATAGTCAAGATCGCATCACTATATCAACCATTCCAAGCAATGTCGAGCTAATATTGAAACGCAGTGCCGCTAATAGAGAGCCAATTCAACGCTTTGAAAGGTTTACGTCAAAGGCTCTAGCTCTATTTCCAACAGCATGGTATTCAGAAGTTCTCAGCGTTGCACTTCACAATAACTACTCGATGAACACCGTCATTCTTGTCGCCGCATCTCATATCAACTTTTACCTACCAAAGTACGATCCTATTAACTTTTAGTAATTTTTTTTTTTGGAGTTATTAAACCCACAAAATAATAAACACTTAGGTGATTAATGCCATGCCTGATACATGAAGACCCAAGTTTTGCTGGCCAGCATTACCGGTAAACGCAATGCCGTTATACAAGCCATTTCCGTTATACTGAACCCAGGACAATGTTGCTGTAATTTGCTCTCCAAACCCGCCAATTGTTATGATGACCCCGCCTATACTACTTACCGTCGTTTAACTTAATCCAATAAGTGCCTCTGTCTTATTCCAACAACAATATATGATCCTTCAGCGTTGAGGTTTACTTTGGTGTTGAGATCGTAACCGCAGATCCACCAGCCTGCAGTATCTGCGAACCAACTTGATACTCTGTTGCAACAGTTAGGTTTGAACTAATAAAGTTATTTAGCGCCTCCGTTTTTGTGTTTACCACAACACTTGACCCTGCGTGCTCAAAACTCACGAACGTGCCCGAGACCATGATAGCAGGACCACCTGCTCTAACACATGTGACCCAAGGAGATATCTAGCAGTGCCTTGAGCTTGTGCTTGCGTAGCCAAGCCTAGGTTTTCAAGTGGGACTGTCAGCTGAACGAGCACTTGCGTGCTGGTTCCATCGAAAAAGACAGAATACCCATCTGCTGCCATTGATAGGGTTGTGCCTAAAAATGTGATTTGGCCTCCAGGCCTTAGTGTTTGTGAGGCTATAACCAAAGCTGAATTAGAGTTAAGTGTGATGGTCGTCCCATCGAGATTGAGCTCCGCTGGCGGGTCATCGTTCGTCAATGTTTGAGCAGGCTGGTTATTTTCTAGAGTCTGCGCTAGGTCTACACTTGTCGCGCTCGTTGAAATTGCTGTTGTTGGAGCGATTGTGGGTCTAACAATCCTAGGATTCGATGTAGTGGTCAGTGTTGGCTTGACTTTACTGGGGTTATGGGTAATGGAAAGTTTCGTAAGGCTGTTGGCTGGATTCAGCACGTAAAGTGGATCGTAAAACGCGGATTTTCCTGGAACACAAGTTTTCCATAGAGGATTCAATTTGTATAGCTCTGTTAGAACGGAGAGCATAGGTGAACATAGATTATACGTGATTGTATAGTGGACCGCATGCATAGCGTACGTTTCCAAACGCGATGATCCTCCGTGTGGCTGTAGCTCTAAATAAGTTCTTGTGTAATTACTGCCGAGTATAGTAGTGCTTTGAAGAGGATTTATTTTGTAGCAGATTTTGACAATGTCCGTGCTAACAGAAGTTAGTCTACTGTCAAACATGCCTCTTGAAGAAAAGTTCTTCCTAAAGTAGACTGTGTTTCATTCGCAGCTCGTTGAAGAGAGAAGTATCGTGAAGAGTTTCCACCCACCAGCGGATATGTTGCCTGGAGATCAAAGCTTGCGTATGAAAGCGTAATATCTGTGGATGGTCCACCAGAGACCGTGTTCCCAATAGTGAAAATCACTGTCGGATTTCGAGAGACCAGATCATTGTGTAGTGTATCGTCGACCGGATACAAGCCGGTGGGGTGGTCGTATATTAATCCGAAGGCAGCCTCGATACTTGGCAAACAGATATAGGAAGATAGAGTTGAGCGAGGGATGAGTCGATGAAGATATAGATCCCACTATCCAAAAGATTTGTAGTATCTCCTGTAGCATTGGTGGTAATGGCTCGCAATCCAACAGTCAAATCACGAGTCTGATTACTAGCGAAGCCAAAGGACAGATTCGACGGAGCAATCTGGAGTTGTCATATCCTCCGAAGACTAAACTGCCGAGAGCGCGCTTCAGACGGTATGGTGCCCCAGCGATAAACTTGGTATTTGATTGTGTTCTCAGCAACGTCATCAAGCTTGCTTGCGGCTCATCAAAACTCGTGAAGTTGGTCGGTCGTGGATTCAGTCCTAGTAACCCGATCCAGAAATTTGTCCCTGCACCAGCTACTACTGACTTGTTCACAGTCGGGGCCCCACTTCCTTGGTAACCCAGCCCAACTATGCCATGTTAGCCAACCTGCACATGGTCAAACTACTTCCGGACGACTTGCCTATTTCTAATCCAAATTCTGCGGAGTTAGTATAGCCAAGGTTTTGCTCGAATTCCAATCCATACATGTTAATAGAGTCCCAAGTAGTTGACGAATTGGGAGTGAAAATACCCCCTTTCACGTTTACACAGTCACTCCCCTGGCCTTAACAGCCCTCTAGCACAACAACCACAGTCGAGGTCGACGACGAGCCCAGGAAGAAGCGTACATTTTGAGCGAGTGTGCCAACTCTCAATTCGAAAGAGGGCCAGGGACCACCAATCCCTTCACTATAGTACAATGAGTCGCCTGGAAATTCTATTTTTGCAGCACTTACAAATATTGACTCGGGGATACTACGATGGGAGCTGGCACAGTAGCCGTACGTTCAAGAAGCCCTTGAATCCCATGACAGAGAGACAGGATGCAAAGAAGCAAGGTGACAATAAGGGTACCCATAACTGCTCAGGCAAAGTAAAACAGTGTGTATCATGAGGCAAAAGTCTCGGGCGCAAGCGGGGAGTAGGTACTGTACATGGCAGTGGCAGTGGCTTGTCAAATGGAGCCCGCGCGACTTGACGCTCGATACGCCGGCTAGGCAGTACGTGGGATCCCTCATCTTATGATGAAGGCGTGGGAGCACTCGATCTCACCTCTGGTGCATGCTCTTGCCCAAACTATGGACAAAAGCACGCGGCACTATATTAATGACCCTTTGGGAATCGACGTGCCTTAGCCATACAAACCAGGGGCCGCTTTATCCAAGTGGGCGAGGAACCTCAAATGTAGCCCGTATTCGCTAGCTTTTAACAGCTATCTCTAGAATAATCTTACTTGGTCCAAGGCTAATCCATCAACCCACGGCCTCAACTAGTTAAGTTTGTCCAAGTTGAGCGATCGCAAATCGTATAATGGTTCTTGGACAATAGAAAAACAATATTGTGTAGTTTAAACCCATTTGATCGCAATTCAAAACTTCGAAGTTTTGATCGGAACATTACTTTTACAACAATTCTAAATAACCCAATGGGACCATTAGAGAAAATGAGCGTGAACCGTGTCCTGCCATCAAAGACTCGATTGGAGGATGCACAACTTACTACAATCAAGCTTGTTGAAAGAATGAGGATTCATCGCTCCTAGATAGCAAATGCTCAAAGAATTCACGTAAAATTGGAGACTCGAAAGCGGGGTTGTGTTGGTGACAGTCGGAGAGACGTTGAAAAAACGTATCGAACAGGTCGCAGAGTTAAAGATTGCCAATACACCCAAAACAAGTTACCACAAGGACAAATAGAGAATTTCATGAGGCACAATTCTATTGATATCTATGAGGGATCGAGGGCTAGATCATTGGATCCAATCTATAAAGACATCCTTAAGCTGATTATAGTGACACGCCCTATATTCCAAGCTCCTTCTTCTCCCCCTCAGCTTTTACTAACTGCGACTATGTTTTTTCCTTCCAAACTTGGTGTTCGCAAATAGCATCGAGAGCTGACGAATTCCCTTACCCGTTCTTACCTGGGGATCAGAAGCTGTGCCGCTAAATGATTGAATTTCTTCCTTTTCGGGATGAATAGAAGCTGTCGAGTGGCTTTCAAGAACGGGAGAATATTCTCCAGCTACCAAAGTCTCTTGCAATTTCAGCCAGGCTAGTATACGCCGAAATGCCGAATACAAGTCAACGTTGCATCGTTCTATAATGGGAATTCGAAGGACCAAAAAATCCTCGAAGTTTCGTGGTGAGATTGCCCAGCGCCAGCGTGGGGAGTGGTTGGTGTGATTATCGCACTTGCCAAGAAAGTCCATAACAATCCTCTCTAGCTTCTTGCATCGGTCTGAACTTAAACGGTCGAGCTCTCTACAAGAAAAAAGCTCGGAAAGAAAAATGTTCCACATAGTAAGCGCATCACTATCTCCGATTTGCTCATTGGCACTTGATCCAGCCTCGAGCAGAAACTCACAAAATCTTACATTTGCGGGCATCCTCAGCCGCAAAGGAAAAGTCGAGTTGAATAGATAGAGCCAAAAACGCAATAAAGCGTTGACCCAGTCGTTCTGTTGGTGATCTCGAGCGATTCGTGCTTTGATATAAGACCCAAGAGTATACACAATTGCGACACGAGAAAAGCCCAGGAGGTCGCTTTCTTGTAACAAAGAACTATGATCGTACTCCGATACAAGACCTCTAAATTCGTTGTCGCAGGTTTTGGTTTCCTCGTTCCAATCTACTATTTCTCCCCATCGACGATTCCAGAAGATAATCGTTGACCAATGACCATGTATCTGTGTGGAAGATCTCTCTAAGCCAAGATGAAAAGGGTCTGTGACCGGGTATGGTCGAACATACATCCTGGCGAAATCCCAGTGACTGCTGAGAGTTTTATCGAGCTCATCGAAATAGTCTATAGGAAGCGAGTCATTTCTTCTCTCAGTGATTTGTGCATAGCGTAACCCCGCATACATGCTATCCCATACCAGGTTTTGCCGAGGATGTACGACCTGTGTTGGTGGGAAACTCTTCGCCATCATTATGCATGATCGAAAGAGGGAAAAACAAGGGTTGAACTGCGTCCAGCTTTTGATCATGTCCCATATCTTCTCATCTCGTAGGAATTCGATGGCGGTTTTGTGGATGAATTCCACATGAGGCCGGATAACTAAATGTCCAAGTCTTCTACGGCTTTTTCGTTCCTGGAGTTCTAAAAGCCCACAACACCGGCTTCTAATGCGGCTGTTTATCTCTTCGGACCTTCTAGTCTCTTCTTTCCTGGGTATTCTCTTTAGGGGGGTGCTGAGAACAGCGTCCCAACCTTCTTCTGCAAAGGACAATTGAATTGCAAGAAGGGGGTGTCCACGCACATCTTGCTCCACATCTTGACTCTTTAAGAAGATTTGGAAAAGCTCAGAAGCTTGTTGCCGATATTTTTGGGGAATCCTTTTGATCATGTGTGCATATAAATCTGCTAGATCTGTTGGCAACTCTTCCAGTCGTGCACGCAACTCGCTGGATTTGTCGCCGTCTTGTAAACCTTGCAAGAGAGACCTCGTTACAAGCACGACCCACAGGAAAACACCGGAAGATTTATCGACGAGCTCATCAATTAGACTTAGCCATTCTGAGCCACCTCTTCTATTCAGTTTCTTTCCGAGGAGATCTTCACAGTAACCCCTCACGTCATTCCGTGTAAGGTCGTGTAATTGCAGGAACGGTAGGGCGCAGAAGGCTTCGGTACATGCTGTAGTAGGTCTGCTAGATATCAAAAACTTGACATTGACAGACGCCGTTGTCACGATCAGGTCTATCAACTCCTGGCAGTCTCCCTCGTATTCATCAATGCCATCGATAAGGAAGAATATTCGAAAGCGAGAACCGGCCTGCTGAGCAAGTCTCTTGAACCAACGCTTAAGCTCGGGCAGAGTTGGTTCCTCTAGCTCTCGTCCATATCCAAAAGGTTTGGTGGCTTCTTCGCAGAGTTCTGGCATGATCATTGGAATGATTCTGGGATGTTGTTCCAGGATATCATGAAACAAGGAACGTAGAAGTCCGGTTTGAGACTTTTGCATCTGGGATCCTAGATTCCAGAAGAAAAACGATGCGTGGATCAATGGTCCACCTTTCGCCCATTCTCTCAGATACGTCCATGTTCTTTGATCTTCCCAAATATATTTCATGAGAGTGGATTTTCCAGACCCTGCCTTCCCCATAATCCAGTAACAACCATGGCCACTTTCAAGCCATTTGGGGAAATCAGACCATGGCTTGTTTGTTGCGTCTGGCTGCCGAAAGATCCATTTGAAGGTCGCATGGTGAGCATCGTTCAGATTATCCACCCGATCGTTGATTTGGCGGAAGTGCAAGCAATTCATAATCTTTCTCTGAAATCCATAGAAGCTAAACTCTCCCAGGGATGCTTGCGTTTGTTCCTCTTCCGAGCAGGCGCTCATTCTCAGGACACTCTGTTCGAACCTCCCAGACGCGATAGCATTAGCACCTTTCGAGCAATTTTTAGGAAGGATTGATCGCGTCTGTCCGTTGCTTAAAGTTAGGATAGCAGCAATCACCTCGCCATGATGTCTCTTGATAGCATCTATACTCTCGCCGACTTCGTCTTTCAACTTCTTTAGCTCTCCTTGATTGAAAGCGAGGACCTCGACGATTCGGGCATCATTACCCTCCAACGTGTCAAAGCGATCTGATTGTTGTGAACCATATACGTCGACTTTCGAGTCCAGACAAGCAAGAATCCGGAGAACCAGTTGGTCTTGGTAAATGGCCAGTCGAGATTTGAGGCCTTGAATTTGTTCGGCTTTCCATACTGTCTGTAGCGCCTGAAGAAAGCCTGTCCACTTGCACGACTCCACCTTCTTGCCGTTCCTCGCTCGTTCCTCCGCCTCAGCCGGATCCACTTTCTTTGGCCGCAAAGCTGTCAACGTATCAATCAACTGCTGGGCAATTTGACTACATTCGGCCAAAATTTTATCGAGGGCCTAGAACCATTTAGTATATACCTAAGTCTGATACCAAGAAAGATTGCTAACTAGCTCGTGTTCTGCCAACGGACTTCTTGTATCTTTCGCAAGCTTTGTTCTGCTCTTCATGGTTGCGTTAAGCTTAAGGAGGTCATTCGTGACCTAAGTGAAAGCCTCGAATGTCAGAGGCTGGCCCGTTTGGCGTATCTCCCTGTAGTCTTTGAGCAGACCCGTCGCGAAATCGACGAACTGGACAACCGATGCGGCAACGCTCAAGGCACTTAATGGGTCCATTATTAGGATCGAAGTGGCGATGTTTAACCCTGGGAATCCATTTTGTGAAATTGAGGTCTGGTCTGGATATTTTGCGCGGTTATGTGGGGGAAAACCCTGTGGCTGTGCCCAAAATATGGCGCGATGCTCAGCCGCCACCAACACTCGAAGAATCAGCCTTACCGCTCGTCATCGAGCGATAAGACATACCAAAAAGTGTAGTGTCCAGGTCAGGGGCACCATTCGTATGACTGATCGCTAAGGCAAATTGAGATGAAGAATAAAAGAGGACGCGTTACGAGAGAAGTTGATGCACTACCGTGTACGAAGTATATACCGAAATGCCTTTAATGACTATCGCCCAACTGAAAACTAGAGATAAGATGGGGTTCAGAAAGCCTTGAAATATGGTAAAGATCAAGAGGACGCAGCCTCATCTCCTACCTTGGCTTCAAATCAACCAGAAAAACTCCTCCACATTTGACAACCCCGCATCTCAATGGCACCTACCTCCTCGGTCAGACCAGCCTTTCATCTATCGAGGATAGAATAATTCAGCAGCACATGAAATTCTAGTCCACTAGCGACTGCGGAGGAGCTGTGCTGAACAGTGGATGATGAAAAGAAAAAGGACGGATAACGGACGTTGTTGAGGTTTGAAATGAGGCACGTGTGTCGCGGATGTCAAAATGATCACTTTTAGGGGGCAAAAGAATGCAGAAAGTCCTTGATTCTACCAGAGATCTAGAGGACACCTTTTAATCATAGACACTTAAAACACTAAGTGTTCCACGCCAATTCACGTGATTTAGGGCATCCCAGACCAACATTTTGACAGCGGAGAGAAATTTTTCAACCTCCCGTCTCACGCTTCCTTTCTTCCATCCTTCTCGATCATGTATATCTTATCGTATGTAATCCTCGTATTTGAGTTTAACGAAACAGAAGATGGCGAGTGTCATATCATGCAAAGGGTTGAGTGGATGTCCTGGTAGACGGGGAACGCGTTTGCTGCAGCACTCGGCCTTGTCCGACGATTAGGCAGGTGTCGCAGAAGTTCGTGGACGACATTCGCGCATCGCTCTTTTTCCTCAGCCTTGTTTTCATCTCCTGGAGTTGCGGTATTCTGAAGTTCGCAAGTAAGGAAAGATCGTGATAACGGGCGCGGATTTGCTATCAAGGAAGTTTCAACCAGCATCAATTCCGGTATTTTGATTGTGGATCATCAAGATCTAATCAATCACACGCGGGTAAAGACATCCTCATACATATGAAGATACCAATACCACGCCGAGTTCATGTTGTTCACATTGAATTGGTCTGCGCTGCATTGAGAAGCGGGGTAGAGCTCGAGTATTCGTCATGGAAATGCTATCAGTCGTGAACACAAAAGTGCATAATAGTCTCACGATACTGCGCTCTGTTGTTGATACCTCCATGTTGCTCAATTTTCAACATGCCTTCAAATCCCCTGGCTGCAGTATCAGAATCAATCGCTCATCAGCAGGAGCCGTTAATCGTAAACGGCGATGTTGAAGCACAGCCAAGAGCGAAGGAGAAAGTCTCCTATGCGAGTCTGGCAAACAAAAAACAGCTTGCCCTTTTATGCATTGCTCGACTGGCAGATCCCCTTGCTGCATCTTCCATCCAGGTACGTACGCAGGATTAAGGAAGAATGATTTTGACCTTCCAGACCTACATGTTCTACCAACTCAAATATTTCAATCCATCTGCCTCGGAATCATTGATATCGACTCAGGCAGGAATCATTGTGGGGTCGAAGACAGCTGCTCAAGTCTGCACCGGTATGCTTTGGGGCCGACTCGCAGACTCAGAATGGGGTGGAAGAAAGACTGTTTTGATGATCGGACTGTTGAGTTCCGGTAATTGGTATCATTCTAGTAGCTCCCAGTGCTTCGCTGATGTCGAATAGGTCTGGCTTGCATTGGATACGGTTTTTCGACGACTTTTGTGTCAGCAGTGGCATGGCAGGTGTTTGGCGGCGCCATGAGTAGCAACGTCGGCATTGTGAGATGTGTTGTGGCGGAGTTAAATCCAGAGAAACGGTGAGCCTAACGTCCTAGATCGCGAAGTCTGTTGACAAGAAGTAGCTTTCGAACACGAGCTCTCCTCCTTCTGCCACTGTTCGCGAATGCTGGGATGCTTCTGGGTCCTCTCATTGGTGGACTGCTAAGCTCTCAAAATGCGACTGGACCCTTCAAAGCATACCCTTACGCACCCCCAAATATTTTCGCAGCTGCGATATACGCTATTGCATCCATCGGAGTGTTCTTTGGCTTGGAGGAAACACTCGAAAGTCTCCAGCATACGGAGGGAAGTCTGGCCAGACGACTTTGGACCAAGTTTACAACGAGAAACACGTCAATGGATCACGGCTATTCTACCATTGACTCGGACGAGCCTGATTCTCCCGTCAAGATGTCCCAACTTTCTCAGCACATCGAAAACCAAGTACCCCCGCCAAAGAAGAAAGTCAAACTTCCATTCTCCCGCATCTGGACCTGGAATGTTTTCTGCACGATGCTTGCCCACTTTATCATCGCCGGCCATATCGCGACCTTTACGAATCTCTGGGCAATCTTCCTAAGCACACCGGTGGAAAACTCGAAGCACCAACATCCACCTTTCTTCTTCAGTGGTGGTCTCGGGATGCAGCCGCGTGATGTTGGATTCGCGATGTCCACTTTGGGCGCAGTAGGTGTCACTTTACAGCTCGTCATCTATCCCAGGTTGAATGACAAGTTCGGAACTGTGAACATATGGAGAACAGCATTATTTGTGTTTCCATTCGCCTACGCATTGGCTCCATACCCAGCCCTCGTGGGATCAGCAAATTTTACGAGCGGAAAGACTGTCCTCGTATGGCTTTCAGTAGGCTTCATCCTCCTGTTATTCATTATTGGGAGGACCGGTGTCACTCCAGCAACGACTCTGCTTATCAATGATTGCACTCCACATCCTTCCGTTCGAGGAACTATTCATACAGCTGGGACCGTAATCGGAAACCTGAGCAGATCAGTCTTCCCAATAGTAGCGTTTGCTATCTTCGGCAAAGGTTTAGACATTGGGGTGGTCGGGCTGGGATTCTGGTGCCTTGCCTGTCTTGGTTTGTTGGCATGTGTTGCTAGTCGTTGGGTGACTGAAGGCACCAATGGCAAGGAGATTGTGTTAGAGGGAGAAGAACTAGCTGCTGCAGATGCAACACCTTCAGCGAAGACTTCAAGCAAATAGACTTAGGCATATTTCCTTTCGCCAGGAGGGGATATTGGCTCATTCTCTCGTCAGATAGGTCATCAAGCGCAAAATTATGGTGATAGCCGTACTGCACTTGGATAGAGATCGTGGAGGCTTTTATTTCACGTTCATCGACCCTGCCAGGATATGAGACAAGATATTGTGTTTTGAATTTGGAGTCTTGGGTGAAAGAGCCGTTTAATGTTGTTTGATGAGATGAGACGTTCGTTATAGATCGTTTGTTTCCCTTCTTAGGCGTTTCCTATCTGGCAGCGACTTGCCCTGCGTCGACATCGACGTATATGGTACCAGGTTGGTAAGTATTCACGGGCTTGTACTTGAGAACTTGTACCTCTTTTAAAATGTTGAAACAGTCCCACTGTTCTGAGAATAAACAAAACGAGCGTTCAAACAATAGTGATATTCCGATATTCTGTTTCTCCGAGGTATTTCTTCCAGTCCCACGAATCTTCACGTAAGAACGATATCAAACCCAATCTTTCGTATGTTATCGGCTCATTCGAGGACACCCCAAGAACCAGGCAATATTGCACATACCATGTTTCTTCTTCGTCTCGGTAAATCAGATGTCCGAGGCTCAGTACACAAACAGTTGCGCTCTCAAACCGGCGACCAGTCTCTGTCGCCGCTCGGCGAATCAAATGCACATTCTCTTCAGAGGTACACTGCTGGAGCTGAACATCTGCCAGAAACTCGTGCTTTTCTCCAACAGGATCAAAAAGATCATAATAAGGCAATGAATCGATCAGTATATCCTGCCTGCTGCTCAAAGTAGCTGAAAAGAT
The DNA here is from genome assembly GCA_014904845.1 of Acephala macrosclerotiorum. Lineage (NCBI taxonomy): Eukaryota > Fungi > Ascomycota > Leotiomycetes > Helotiales > Mollisiaceae > Acephala > Acephala macrosclerotiorum. The sequence goes on from MU119370.1 coordinate 26,420, forward strand.
TGGTCCTCGCAAGTTGATGGACGCATCATCTACCTGTCCAAATCTGTCCTTTCCGGAGAGTCTGATTGATATGTCCAGAATTATTGCATGTCCTGTCCAATCTGGTGAAAGGCAATCCTCGTTATAAAATACTGCACCGTCCACCGAAGCCCAGGAGAAGGAAGGAGCACGATATGAAGGCGGAATGACCCATGAAGGCCTCCTTCTCTCAGCTTCGCCCACATCCACTCGTTCCCAGCAAAGATCATTTACTAGATTCCTCGTCCATACGCCTGCAATGTATTCAGAACCCGTTACTCGGTGAAGTACACTTGCTATCCCTGAAATCGCTGGAAGCTTGTCTGGAGCACATGTCAATCGACGCCTAGTATACTCAACAACCTGCCCATGCCAAAACAGATAAGCATCTCTGGCGTTGTCCAGCTGAAATATGGACTTTAAATATCTGGTCGAATTGCTGGGAACTCCCCTTTCACACTCACACGCATTCATGGTCTTACAAATCCACTGGATCTCTTCTCCCGAGTATGAAACCAATCTCGTCGACAGTATCTTCTCTTGCATTGTCCAAGAGCGCATATCCCAAACGTCTGGGAGACCTCCTGACCAATCATGCAGTCCTGTTCTAGGCAACTTCCTTGCTTTCACAATCGTTGGCTGCCCGTTATCATTCAGGCATTCCACAGTAAGTGAGGATCTGTCTCGTTTCACCAGAAATGGTTGGTCGCACGCAGGTGACGATGCTCCACAAACAGTGACATAGGCTTGTTCGTAAATGCTTGCCATTTTCGCTGATTCGATCTCCCAATCCTCTTTAGAATCTTGGATGATACAAAGCGCATCTATCCAAAGGTAGCGTACGCCTAGTCTTCGTGTCCACGTTACCGCATCACGCAAAGCCTTGGGCAGGGACAAAATTTCGATGCCGAACTTCCTCTCATCAAGGGAAGAAAGCGTTGTAGTAAAGTTCGGGTTGGGGCCCCAGCAATAACTTAGAGCGACATATGGTTCCATGGAGTTTGGTTCGGTTTCTACGAGCTTGATAACATTGGGAGAGTGTTCAACATCTAGGACTCGTTTTGGCAAGAAGGGAGATGATCTTTTGCACAGGTCATGCTTCTCGTTGCAATTGACCAAGAGAGATTTCACGAGGTCGAAGGACTCATCAGAGGCCGGATCCGGGTTAATATCCTTGAGTATCGGAAGATTCTGCCACGCAAGAGGAAACCCTTTCATCGCATCAACATCCGTATCCCTCGTAGGTGAATATTCGGTAGCTGCAGGGCAGGCAGCTTTAACTGACCTTTTGGGGAGTATATCTCGATGTCAAGCCTTGGAGCTTGTAAGGACACCTCGGTGTGTCCTCCCCACAGTCGAACGGTAAAGGAAGTAGAGTCTGATAGATCATCTGAGAAATATTCAACAATATGGAGCAATATGGAACAAAAGCGACATTGAGACTCGCAGGACTTCTTTAGATCGTCCAAACTACGGAGAAACTGTAATCCATCAGGCCTGATATGGTCCTTTCGAAAAGGGAAGCGCGAACTTTCATCCAGATGTCGACAGATCTTGCATGTTTTCAACTGAGAAAGTTCGAGATTGTCAGAGTTTCCCTGTATATGCTCGTGCGAGAACTCGGCTGTTTCTTTCGAAGGCCCAGAGCTCTCCGCAAGTCGAGACATGGCGAGCCCTCTGATGAAGTTTCCAGTGCCAGAAGCCGATAGAGAAGAGGAAAGAACTTGAAGACTTATATTTGCAACACTTCAGTAGAATTGATGTGCTGTCAATTCCAAGGCAGCTGACTAACATGCGCATGGCGCTAATGCAACCTTACCACACACATCCAATGAATAAAAATGACCCTCCTCTCAATAACAAGTAGCTGAAACCATCGCAGCAAAGGCAGCATGAGTCAACAATATAGAAACGAACTGAAAACCAGCCTTATCTCAGACTACTTCCTCCTGTTCAAGGCAAAGAAATTGAAACTACTCCTCCAGCTTCCTCAACGCAGGTATGAACTAGGAGCAGTGAATGCTCATATTTTGTCCCCACATAAGCCTTCACTTCAACTTCAACCACAACCAACACTCCAAAAACAAGCTCTTGACCCCAACACCTGTCAAGACCGGTCTGTGGTCTGGCTTGAAATACTTCTTCATCGCCTCACCAACTCTGCCAAAGTCTCGTCTGATAATCCTCCTACTGCATAGATCCTCATTGCATAGACATATCCTCACCCCTAATCAGCACTAAGCGACGAATGAAAGCAGTGACTACAGAATACAAAAGTACAGGGGATACATCATGAAGCCGCAGTCTTGACTCAGAAGCTGCAGACCAAGAGAAACATCTCTTAGCAAACGGAAGCATGAAGAAGATCACGCACCTTGTGGGGACAGCGCACGTTCGTCCTAGCAGCCTTGCAGGCCCCAATTTCTAAGACGGCAGGAGGAAATGTTGAGCGCAGTACATTTTCAGGTACATGGAAATCTAAATCCTTATCGCATGGCTTCAATACAGTGCTTGCTTCCTCCAACTGCGCCATATCGAGTCTCAGGGCGTCCTCTCCAAGTCTATGGTCGTTCCTCGCTTTGAATCTGGCCGAACGGATGGACCATCTTCAATACCAATCCCGTCCCGAACATTCCCAAAGCTACCACAGTCTTGCCAGCAAGGTGTCGGGATCACTAAGCTAGAGGGATGTCCATATTCTGAACTGAAGCCTACTCAAGAAAGGTTTTGGCACTCGGATGTCCCTCATTCTTTGAGTACTACTGTGAGGAGATAAACAATGACTTCCTCTTGAACACCTCTTCAATCTTCAAATCTTCCTTCTGTAACACTTCAAGCATTCACCTTCCAGCCATCTAGCAAACCGGACACTTGGAGCATCGACCCATCTCTCAACCCTTGCGGCCAATGCAAAGACCGGGAACGTGAACAAAAGATACCAGACCCCGCAAATCAGCCAATATCTAAACGTATATGCATGCTCCTCTGAGTCAAGGAGATGCAGCAGGAATCTTTGGAGCCCCAAGCCGAAGAGGACAATGCTAAATTCGTGTACCAAGTAAAGCGAGAAGGCGATCTTCCCAAGATACTGGCAAAAGTTGGCCTCAAAGACTTTTTGAAGTCGAGGAAGTTGCGAGATCGAGAGGAGGAGTGAGACTCCAGAGATGGTCCACCAGAATCGAGCATGGTCTTCCATATTCAGGCTCATCGGAATGAGTGAGAGTAGGGCCTCAAAGCCAGGCATCGGAGTGATCCCTGACAGGAGGGTTGGAAAGCCTGCCGCATACAAGGCAAGAGCGAATACCATTGACCAAAGAATTCCCTGCTTGAGCGATGACATCTTGTCGTTGTGCTCCTGGCCGAGGTTGAGATCCGCGATCAGCATACCGGCTGAAAAGCAGAACATATTCCAGCTTCCTAGACACATGCAAGAGACCGCAAAGACTGCAACGAGACTCATCCTCACACCGTTGCTTGGTATCCACACCAAGAGCAAAAGCAAGATGTAACACACAAATGAGCCATAAAACTCCAGCGGAATTGTCCACACCACGGCATCATACTTGGTATGAGTAATGAATCCTTGTATTCCTCGTTGGAATGTATAAATTGGGTTGACGAAACGATTGGTTTCCCCAAGCCAATCCAAGAACTGGGCGAGAAGACTGGATTCGGGAATGAAGGTGAAGTTCAGTGGCGGTCCAAAGCCAAACCGAGTTGCGAGCATTTCGCAGAATGTCAGGAGGATTGGTGGTAGATACAATCTGAACCCGCGGCGGAACATGGAGGAGGCGACGGCAGGGTACACTTGATGCTTTTGACCTTCTCTTATCCGGTGAAGAGATTTGTGCGTGAGTACATAGCCGGACAGAACGAAGAATAGGCATACAGATGCGCCTCCGGAGACGAAGAAAGTTCGTATGATAGGAAACTGCATGATGTTGGTTTGGTGTTCGTCGGATTGCCAAGCAGGAACAATGTTTGCCCAGCATCCCATCGCATGGAAGATATAAACTTCCAGAGCGGCAACTCCTCGAACTCCGTCTAGCCATGATGTTGACTTCAACTTCAAGGAATCATAGGCTGGGTAACACAATATTTTCTGTATTATGAAGGACTCCTTTAGCCTTTCAATCAAGGATTGCGAATTGTCGAAGGTACGTTTGGGTACGAGATCTGGGTCAGTTCGTGTCATGGCTTCGAGCTCGATGAACTCTTCATAGCTGGAAGGATCTCGACCGATGTCTGAGCGAACGTTTCTCAAGTTCATATTGTAGTCGTATCCAGTCTTGTTCAGTGAGTGGGAAAGTTGATGCAGTTCCGGGTCCCACTTGTATCTCAAGACCAAGATTTCGTCCAAAAGCAGCAACTGAAAAACTTCGAGCTGTGTAATGGCCTTGGAGGTTTGCAAATGGTATCTGCTCGAGCTCGATGTGAAGTTGCTGAATCTGCGTTTCAATATATTAGTTTTTGTTTCAGTAGAACAACGGTCAACCCTGCTTTAAGTTTCCGGGATGTCGGTAGGTCAATGTCGGTGCGCACAGCGGGACGCGGAAGCGATGAAAGATCTTCAACCATATCATACAACGAGTTAAAATGCGTGGGATTTTGAGGATTTCAGTGAAGATGGATGATAAAATTCTCGCTATGAATTGGATAAGCTGAAATTGCTCGTCAGTCTCACAGGTTTACAACGGCTCAACCCCTCGCCCCAAGAAAGTTCGCTCTCCCAACTCGTGCTCCACGGTCTGAAACAGCGGTAACCCCTGGACTCCGCAAGGTCAGTTTGGTCTCAAAATCACACAGACCCCACTCACAGTATCCGTTCTCCTTCGTCCCCACAGCCTGCCATGTTGAAACAGCTTCCTCGTGTCCAATCATCACAAGCGGGTTTCCACTGCCAGCAGCACTCGCATCTGCAGCCAGTTGAACTTCACAGCACTTATCCAACAACACAAAATATGCAACAGTCTCTTCGATACTTCTCGCTGCTGTCAGCAGACCGTGGTTTCCAAGCAAGATGGCTTTTTTGTTGCCCAAGGCTGCAGCAATTTGTTTGCCTTCATCTGAGGCCAGGACGACGCCCGCGAATGTTCTGTTACATGTCAGACAATGGAGAGCCAGTAAGACGTTTATACTGACGGGTAGAGAACATGATCGTTGTGAAATACGCAAGAATCTTGCGTGATGGGATCCAATGTCCTTCCGGTAGCACAAAACGCTCTGCCAAAGGTGCTATGCGAATGAGCAGCACACACAACATCGGGCCTAGCAGTATGAATCTCGGAATGGATGGCGAACGCAGCGTAGTTCAAGAATCGATTTCGTCCTCCATCAATGACCTTCCCATCATGACTTACAAGGATCAAATCCTCGGGAGTGATCAAGGAGAAGTGAAGTCCTAGAAGATGTGAACGAAATCCCGTTCGAAGAGCAGGTGACTCACCAAACGGATTTACCCAGAAGTTCTGGGGATCAACGGGGTCTCTAAGGGTGATATGTCCAGCGACACCCTATGTCCAGTCACCTACTGTTCGTCGAATCGCCTTTCGTGCATGTGCGAAGACTCACTTCGCAGAAACCAAACTTGGCAAAGATTCTAAATGCAAGTGCCAGTCGATGCTTCAGATACTCTCTCTCCTCGTACTTGTCTGTGAAGGTCGGCGGACCTGTTGGGACGTCTTCCGGTAGCGTCAAGCTGGGATCCCCACTCTTGTATGTCAGCTTGGTAGGTGGGAGAGAGGAGACACCGGTCGCGGCTGGAGCCATGGTTTGTCTAGATTCCGTGCAGGTCGAAGTCTAGAAAGCGTTCAGGTTGATGTGAACGAGTCGCGGTTTCCAAAAACGAAGGCGTTGGTTGAACTGGGTTCATCTAGCGTTACATCCCACTTTCAGTTGCCACCCGATCGCTCCTGCCCAGCGCAGTGTCCCATGTTCAATCAGTAGCCGACACATTTTTCAAGTATAAAAACTTATGTCCTTGGTGTAGGACTTCAAGGAGTCCACGATAAAAAATTCTTCGAGCTGAGTCTACCCACGAGCACCAAGCCATCTCGCCGAGCCATCTCACCCAATCTCCCCTTCTCAGCTTGGTGCATCCCAATGCTCCCCTTCAGGAAAGTCAATCACTGCATCTTCCATCCTGATCCCCATCCTCCACCTGCCAAGTCCAGGCCAGAAGTTCCCGTACCCTTCACTTCCTGATCCCTGATCGCCGCGTCCATTACCTCCCAATAGCGGCTCTCGTTCGTCAGCTTTGCGCCTCTGTCTCAGATCAAACCACCCCAGGGAAGTCTTTCTACTGGACTCTACCGCAGCGATCTTGCACCATTTGTCTGTTCCTTCGAGTTCTGCTCCCTCGCCTGCTGGCAATGGCGGCTGCACGAGGCCAAGATCCCAACGTAGGTACTTTGACCAATCCGTCGAACATGCAAAGCTCGGAAAGTACGAGACGGGCTGGAAAGTCGTGGTGAAGAAAGGTGTGGTACCTTTGATTCGTTCTTGTCCCGTAGCGTCTGGTAGCAATGGATGAACGGCGATTTGAGTGCTACCATTCGGGAGGTCCACGAATTCAAAATTTGCAAGATGCTTCGGAATATTCCAGTCTGAAAGTCTGTTAACATGACATACCTTGAATGAGATGAGTACTTACTTTTGCGACCGTTCCAACACGTCTTTTCTTGACTGACAAAGACTCTCGTGCATCTCAGATTCTTCCTTTTCTCAGTCTTGATCTTGCCATCCCTACCTTTGACCTCAATCTCATATTCAAAGTATCCTGGTATCACGACCATCTCGTCGTAGGGTCCTACAGGTGATTCGGAGTATCTGATCAGTTGAACCATGCTGAGGCCTCCTACTAGTTTGTCTTTCGAGAAGGCGGAGTTTGCCTCAAGTGGCGAGTAGATGAATTCGGGGTTCGCGGACAGTGTTGCAGCATCCTTAGAAGTCATGTACATCATGAAGATGTACACTGTGCCTTTGAGTGCCCATGGTGCAGGTTCCACGGGAATTGATTCGTGAATTGATGCCATCTTCTATACTGGTAATGAGAAATGGGAGATGCTCAAAGACTGAATGTATTCATTCCATAAGGGAAGGAAGGACTGAAGGTGACGACCAGCTAGCTGAAAGGCAATCGCCACGCATTCCATTCCCGACTTCCCGTCTGTCTTACCTTAACCCCTAGTCAAAACTCAAAAGACAACTACGATGGCGGATTTGGCGATCTCGTTGGTCGGGAAGCTGCAATGCGACGCACACTTCCCGTTTTCGGAACCAGCCACCATCTCAGCACTTGCTGACAGGTCGCTTGTGACAGGGGACTGGTTACTAAACCACAGGCGAGTGCTACCTGGAAAAGCAGTAAGTTTAAATTTTTGAGGCATTGCCTGCGCATGATTTGCAGAGATTAATGTAAGATTACAATTGGAAGAGACATTATACAAGGCAATAATGGCACTCGCCAAAGCGCATTCTCCCAGCGCCTCAGACGCCAATTCCTTTTCCCATCCTGCCAGCATGCAAGGGACCCATCGTGCGGCTACGGACTGCGATCCGGGGGCGGCAGGTCTGGTAATTGCTTCGTCTTCGTGATTGGTAATCCAGTCCCACCATCCATCTCATACACAACAGGCTGCTTTGCCTCCATCTCATGATACGCCTTCCCATCATACCGATTGACTTGTCCTCTATCATTCCCCTTATAATATTCCGTCATCACCCGCGGCGGCTGCGACAAATAAACCATTGGCGTCGGACTCGCGTTCTGAAGACGAAGATGTGAAGCATAATCTGGGAACTGTCCACCTTGGTTCTGTCCCGACATTCGTTTCCTTCTGTAGTTGATCATCAAGTACACCGCTCCTGTGAGAAGAAGTGCTGCGAGTATGCTTCCAATGATTGCTCCTGCCACGGCGCCTGTATTGCTCTTCGACGAGATGATCCCTGCTTCTGATGAATCCGAGGAGGCGGTGGCAGATGAGCTCGTCGAGGTACCAGTTGCTTGAGATCCACTTGTTGGTGTCGTGCTTGCTACCACCGCTACTCCCAAGGCGAAACCTTCGTATGGGAAGGCGAATGCTTGAGCCTGTGAGTCAGTCGCCGTGAAAATGGAGGACGCCTCGATGCTTTCGGTGTTGTATGATGTGATTCGGATTGGAACGTTGAAGATATTCGAGAAACATGTTCCGCCAAAGGCAGGGCGATTGGAGGGGGGATTTGACGCAACAGCCAGATCCCAGCCACTATTTTCTGTCAGCTCTGCACGAGAACATCCACAGACCCCGACTGACCTCGGACAGCAAGCAATATAGTTGGATGTATACGGTCCTTGGGTTGTGTAGCCATCGGGACAGACCAGTGGGCTGAACGCCGCTTGAGATACCCCACCCGTCTGAAGAAGAAAACTCGACGCAAATTCGTCAGGATAACATGAAGTGATCGTCGTGCCAGGTACAGGAAGTGGATGATTCAACCAAATTCGAAATTGGTCATCCTGCAGCATTGTCAATCCACCAACTGATTGCGCACATGCTGTTGGCGCTGTGAACGTCGTCGTAATCGCGAAAGGAACAACTGATTGCGTAGAAGTAGCCATGGCGGTAGCTGGTGCCATTAAAAGTGCTCTCAGAGCGTAAGGAACTCAATGAAGATTAATTAAAGAATGTACAGACGAAATTTCATCAAGAAATCCGGTCCTCAAGAGTGGCGAGGTACAAAAGAGGAAAGGGAGAGGCAAAGAGAGGAACAAGATACAATGCATACCGTTACATGCCTGCCATGGCTAGGGATGAAACTACATCATGGTGGGGGTACTCGGCTTCACCAGTCCCATGTCATCGGGATGAACGATGATAAAGCGTTGACTGTAAGGGAGCGGCGGTGAGTGTAAGCGCCTCGATGAGCCGAATACACGCGCAGGTACAAAGGTACAGCGCGCTTCTCTCCTGATTCTCCACCAATCACCATGATCTCTTCCACGAGTTCGCAGCAGGCACCGTTTCATAGTTTCATGGTTAAGATGACGTCCAAACACAGGGCAGCCGGGAATCACAACTGGTGCACGACTTGTGTCACATCGTCATAAGCGAGGTCTGATCTCCTCGATCCTGCATCCAAACTTAATATCCCGGGAGTCTTGATTCCGAATGGGCAAAGTGAATAAAATCACCAGCCCTCCTTCATTGCTACCTGGAACTTGCGAGCCTGCTTGCATGTCAGTAAAGTGCAAACGTTTCCCCAGGAAGCATACCCAAGTTGTAAATTCATCCTCTTTGCCCTTCCAATTCTCCATCAACAACTCGACACCACCAAAGCTAGTGAGGAAGCAATCATCCATCTTCTTGTCAATCTCGGACCCATTCAACTCGTAGAAAGCACTTGCCAGATCATCAGTAATATCCAGCAACCTTTTCATCACATTCAGCACCTCATCCACGCAGCTGACTGTCCCTAGGTCTTCGTCTTCTGCCTTTCCTTTTAACTCTGGTGGTGGCTCTAGATATGGCAATTGTGGGAGAGTCTTGAACCTTCGCTTTACCACTGCTTGATACATCAGTATCAAGAGCCGCAGTCGCTTCAACGAAGACTCGAGCCTGGGTCGAATCTTGTCCGGATCGTCCTTTGGGATGTGCCTTTCCGAGAACATATTATCCACCGCAGCCTGAGCATCATCCAGATCTTCATCTCCACTGGCATCCTGCTCTTCATCGTCATCGTCCTCCTCTCCCCACTCCTGCAGCTCCTGTAAAGCATCCTTGAGCAAGTCTCTGTATTGCTCTGCTTGCTTAATCGCTAGTCCAGCAACGCCTAGCTTCTTCAGCTCAATGACACGGTCACAAGCTTCCCAGATGGTTCCTGTGATTGCCAAACTCCCGTTCCCTTCCACAGTCCCAGTTCCGTTTCTCGCATCGTCGCTGAGAACCTTTCCATCCAGTGGAATTGCCTTGACCAGTGTGCCCAAGTTCACAAATACACCTCCAGCCCAGTGTTCCAAATCAAAGCTCATCGCCCTTGTGTATTTCTCCGCAGTGCATAGCTCAACTGCAGACGCAAGGCCTGGGAGCGGACCCGCCACGAGCTCTCGCAAGATCTTCGTGATTGCAGATGGCGTAAATGGCTTGTTGATGATCAGGAGGGAGAGTTTCGTAGTATGCGCTCGTACAAGGGAGGCAGTATCGTGAGCTAAATCGAGGGCATTCACTAAACTGTCGTTCGAGTCTATGCCAGGCTTCGCAGATGCTTCAAGTTTCGTGATCAGATCCAAGGCCATAGACACAGTGGATTTCAAGATCTCGAGATCTTCATTGGCCTTGCTGCTCGACATCTTGGCATGTACAGTGGATATTCGAAATATTGGTAAAGTTTCGTGTTGAAAGAATTTCGAATTTCAAATTTCGGTGGCGGAAGGACCCCGCGTTTTTCGGCGATGCCTCCAAAAATCTCCAGCGCAGCCCGGAACAATGTCAACACCATCAACAACCTCAAACCCAACAACGCAGACCACTACGATGTCCCCGACGCATCGTCGCACAAAATCATCTGGTCCTGCACCCCCAGCTAAAACCCTCGTCCTAGACAATGGCGCCTACACGATCAAAGCTGGCTTCTCTGGCCTGGGGATCGATACACAAACGCCTTTGATAATACCAAATTGCCTGGCCCGCGATCGCGACAAGAAAGTATACATTGGATCTTCACTTTCCTCATGTAAAGACTTCAGCGAAATTGTATTTAGGAGACCAGTGGAGAAAGGGTACTTAGTGAACTGGGAAGCAGAGAAAGAAATCTGGGAGCACGAATTTTTCGATGCGAGAGCCCCTCTACATTGCGACCCCAAGGAGACTGGATTGATCTTGACGGAAGCTCCAAATTCATTGCCAGCCTTGCAGACTTTCTGCGATCAGGTTGTGTTCGAGGAATTTGGGTTTGCAAGATATCTCCGGTGTCTAGGTATTTGCCCCTCTAACGACCATTGTACAGCATGCTAACAACACAGGACCCCAACTAAATGCTTACAATGATATCCAATCCATTTACAAGCCTCCTTCCACTCGCCCAGCAGACGTCTCCTCAATACCTCCCGCCGAGATCATGATGCTCATCGACAGCTCTTACTCCCACACCACCATCACACCCCTCCTCCTCGGCCGTCCCATACAACCTGCCATCCGAAGACTTGATGTCGGTGGAAAACTCCTCACAAACTACCTCACTCGCCTCCTCTCTCTCCGGCAATACGACATGCGAAATGACGCCTACCTTGTCAACGAAATCAAGGAGGCAACATGCTACACCACAACAGACTTCAAAGCAGATATGGAAAAGGCATGGAAAGGTCCTAAAGGCGATCGCAGAGCAATATACGAAACGAGCGGCGGTATAGCGAAGGACTACGTTCTACCAGATTATCATTCCCTCACCAAGGGATTCGTACGAGATCACGATCCAGATGCTGCCACAAAGCTCAAAGAGATGACGAAGGGCAAACCGATTGCAGCATCAGAAGATGTATTGACATTGAGGAATGAGCGCTTTACAGTGCCAGAACTATTGTTCAGTCCATCTGACATTGGACTTCGGCAAAGTGGCATCGCACAACAAATCCTGGATAGTCTCTCGAAGCTACCGATGGGATTATGGCCCGGATTCCTAGCAAATATCATCGTTGTCGGTGGAAATGCGAACATTGAAGGCTTCATCCCAAGGTTGCAGATGGAAATGAGAGCGCTGGCACCAGCTGAATGCATAGTCCGGGTTGCCAAACCAAGCAATCCTATTGTCGCTACATGGCAAGGCGGGGCAGCTCTTGCCAGAGACGAAGATCGATTGGCAGCTTTAAGTGTCACGAAGGAAGATTACGATGAGTATGGAAGTGCTTGGGCTGCCAAGAAGTTTGGCGGAAGATAAGGGAATTCCGAGAGGCCCTGTTCCGATCTTGCTTACAGTTATGATACCCCAAAAGCTACTACCATTCCAAGAACCGAACTAAATCTCGATGAATCACATTGATGACTGTCACTTCTTACGTGAATATGGTTGGTGGCCAGCACTTTCGAGATTCATACTTTCACGTTCTAGAAACTTTTTGCTGGTGGCATCAGCCTTATGGACATCAGCGTTCTGAGCGGGGCTTTAGCCCGAACGGACACCAGAGGCTTCCGGCTCAGACTTTCTCTTGGTATTTTCGTTCACTGAAGCAGGGCCGAGCTTTACTCCCTGATCATTCGTTTTCTCAATCCTCTAGGCGTTCTTCTGCTACTCATTTCACCCCATTCCACTGTCTTTTGACACCCTCCCTGCTAGCAGTTCTAGCAGGCTCAAAGGCCAAGTCTAATGATCTTCGCCAGGTTTTGACATTGATATTGCATGAAATAGCAAGCAAGCGTTCAGCATTTCGTTCCAAGCTAACTCATTGGCCGTTGAAACGGAAATTCACACTAGTTTGGAACTGTCAAGTGCCTCGACATTCAGGATAGTTAGCATGGATTATCTCTTGTCTAAAATACCAAACTCCAAAACATTAAACTTGCTTGGCGTGGGCTTTGAGACCCAAAAACATGTGCCTTGAATTACAAAATTGGCGAAACATCATATCAAAATTAATCATTCAAAGCAACGGCTCCGCACCCTTCAAGAAGAAATCTTAAAATTCCAGAATGATGTAGGAATAAACTTCGAAGCTTAGTAGTATGGGCCCATTAATTAAAACTTCTTTGCCCTCGCTAGGCATGGCCGGTTGTACTCGCAGAACCCGAGAGTAACATCCAGCATTTCATCTATATGCTTGGGTAACAGTCGTGGGTGGTCTTCGTCGCTCGCAGCCAAATTTCCTGCCATCAAGATGATGTTCCAGAGTTGTCGTGCGTTGATTTCCTCCGCTGACCAACGATCCACTTCATTCATCAAAGTTTTCTTATACGCTGAAAGCATTGTTATTTTCTCGATGAAGTTGGACCAAATTTTACGGCGGTCATCACGGCTAAGGTCGCGGAATTGTATCAGATAACTGATGCAAGACTCAAACCCCTCGTCCATACAATGTACCAAATCTGTCGTCAGAATCAAGATGCCCTTGTAGTATTCCAGCTTACGAAGGAATACTTGAAAAGGTTAGCACTCATTCTTCATTTTTGAAGCATACTACGTAGTAGATTTTGCCTGAAATTCAGGAATTCTGAGTCATCCTTTCAAACGCCCTCTTTTCTAGGACTATTTCGGCCTCGTCAATTAATAGGATTGCTTTCTAGTCTTCTACATTTGAGAATATTTGCTCAAGAGCCTGTTCCAATTTCTCATGGGTTGCAACTTTTCCAAGATTGACTTTCAAAAACGGTCGTTGGGGTGTTCAGCCAGCACTTCTGCTGTCAACTGGTGGAATATGAGCCCGTGAGAAATTTCATGGCAATGGCAAAATTACAGTCTTTCCAACCCCAGGAGGACCGTGTAGTAGCGGGACGATACCCTTTCCTTTCCCCTCGATTATGTCTTTCGATTTACTGCTTTGCACCAGCCAAGAGTTGTTCTTGGCAAGACGAAGGGGTTTTTCTTTGTTATCCTCGTCGAGCACAAGTCTGTCGAAAGATTCTGACTTCCAATCTTTGGGTTTTAAACCAGCGATTTCCACATGATACCAGCCCTGATTATCAAGACTGGAGACGTCCAAAGTTGATAGGCAAATCATGAACTCCTCTATTGTAAATTTGGTGACCTCTGAATCCGAATCATAATATCCTGGGGAATAAAGAAAAGCTTGTCGTCGATGCTTGCTTGCATTGCAGCTTTACTCGCCGAACCACCGTCTACAATGGCCGTGGATGATAACTAGGGCTTGTCAGAACAAAATTTTATTAGGCGCAAGGAGTTTTACTTGCATTGAAGGGTTGTGCATCCCTTTTGACAGGACTGCCAGGAGGAGCGTTGTCGCTTCGGTCTCAGTCAAAGAGAGCGGACAATGCGGGGCCTTAGTAACTCATCACTATTGAGTCACTTTCACAGCACTGCTTCCACTTTTTGCCTCTCTGAATGGCCGCCTCTCTCACCTCGTCTCCTGACTGGTGAAAAGACAAAAGATACAACTCAAGATCAGTGATTCTTTTCGTTCCATCAAAACTCGTCAACAGCCTTCGTGATGGTATTTCCTTAAATTGAGAACCTACCCAAGCAACAAAACGCGATGTGATGACTCACATATCACACTGGGGGGGGGGGGGGGGGGTCCTGGTGGAGAGGGTTGTCTTTCTAGCTTCACAGAGGATGCCTTAGAAATTGCATAGTGCCCGAGGGGGTCTTCACGAACAGCAAAGTCTTCCGGTTTAAAGAGGGCCCCAAGCTCACGATCCGTGATGTGACCTTGGGGGATGTTGTTTCTCATATCCACGTGCTTTTTTGCTAACCATCCAACCATGCAAAACTAGTACAGTGCGTCCATATGAGCGCGCTGTAATGGGCTGGCTTCACTATCTGCTGCGACGTTGAACTTTATGTCGTTGATATCGTGGTAGAGAGGTATAAAATCTCCAGTGAGAAGGATTCCGGAGGCGGAAAGGGCGTCATGGTAATTTTCAATTTTAACCACTTTCCGGAACTGTTCTTGTTGTGGAAGAAATCGTATCCTTTAACTAGCCCAGAGAACTCAGAGAATCAGTCCGATCATGATGAAAAACTTCTCAGATGCAAGCGACACCTCCGCGGGTGGGGAGGGGGCCGCGTTTCGAGGGGCAGCGCTGTATGAATTTAGAAACTACGGCATTGGAAAGCTGAGAGGTATCATAATTCAAAGAAGTTTCCATTAGGGGTAGGGGCGGTTTTCTTCTTCTTGGATCTTAAGAAGTTACTCGCGGTATGCCGATACTAAGCTCATAGCAGACTCTCGCCCAAGTTTGAGGCTGGTTTCTCCCTTACACTGCGACGCGGTACGGAGGTACGCGCCTAGGCAACCAGGCAGCTTTTGCCAAGCGAGCCACTTGGACTGCTATCTGCATAGTGCTGTGTGAGGTGTATCGCAGTTTACGGAGGTACAGCCCCAGCCCATAAGTATTAGACCATGCTAACTTTAGTGTGCGCCACGGCGTCTTACCCTTAACCTCCGTAAGTAAGGGATGCGTATGGTTCCCACACTCTGACGCCCCTTCTCCACCGGAGAAAAAGGTGGCCGGCTTTGGCACGCGAGAACACTAAAATCGAAAGTACTTAATACTTGGTAATATTGCAGATTTGTCGCATTTGCGCACTTGGACAAAATCGTCCACTTTTTTCTCCGGTGGGGAGCGCCCGTAAGGTTAACCCTGTCGGGAACCTGCACAGCCACTCCCATACCGGACCGGCGGAGCATTTCCAGCTGAACACATTGCTTGGCAGCCTCGTAAAGCCAATTGGACCGTCTAATGGCTATCTCAGCCCTGTAACCTACGTTGACCGCAATTGCACACAGGTGCTCAGCCTTGCCAGGTGGCCGTGCATGTTGCTGCTGATGATGACAAAGAGCCCTCCATAAGAGACGCTCATGACCTATATATCATATTAGAGTCGCTTGGAACCATTGTTGCAACTCTTTGGAGACATCCTCGAGCTTCGCTAGCCTCTATTCGCTGGATTGTGCTCACAGCCCGGTGGCTATTCTTCAGCAGCATGTCAGCACCCCCAATTCGTACACGCGATAAATGGCGGCGGAGGTTGAAAATTGGCGGTTCTGGTTCTCCAAATCACTCGCAGACTTCCGATAGTGGATCTACCAGCTCTCCTCCACCAGCTCAATCTCGAACGTTTATGCCCTATTCCACAACCCGAGCGTCCTCCTCGCGAGCAACTCTTACCCCTGATCTCTGGTCCGATGCCTTGCAAACACTCTCAGAAAGTGACCAGAGGGTAATTCGGACGATGCAAGACACAATAAGCGATGTTCAGCCCTTGTCGAAGACGATGGACGAGCTGGTGAAGGTGACAAAGGCAAAGCAAGATGAATGTAGGAAGAAGTCCTACAAGTTTCGCTTTCGAGGGAAAGATATAATTCTCGGAGATGTTGCAGAGAAGATAGTAATCTGGCTGCATAAGTTCAAAGACATTGGGGATATTGCAGTGAACTTTGACCCGGTTCACGCTAGCTTGCCGTGGGCAGGCGTCAGATTCCTACTGCAGGTATGTTTGAACCTGTCCTAGAACCGAACTGCTCCTAAAAGTCATCAAAGGCAGCCGTAGTAGGATATGATCAAATGGGATCCGTGCTCATCAGCATCGAAAGAATTGCCTACCTGACCAACCGGTGTAGGATCTACGAGGGTCTCTATACTTCCGACAACACACCAAAGGAAATACTGAACAGTTTTCATGAAGCGTTAGTAGCACTATATACTGTTATTTTGCAGCTAATGGCCCTCGTCTATCGTTTGCTTGACAAGACTACTATAATGCGAAATATGCACGCCCTTGTTAGTCCTGACCAGGTATCCGCTCTTGTAGAAAAATGTCGCGACATGGAAACTCGGGTCGACATTGAGGCTCAAAACTGCCATCGTAAGCTCACCCAAGAAGCGGATATTAAAACTTACGAGCTGCTCGAGAGCTTGAGTAAGCCAATTCTTCGCACCGACGCAAATGTCTGTTCTCTTCTGGAAGCGACGGGCTACACAGAACGCCTGAGAATCTTGAATTGGATCTCAGAGCTCCTATACACAAAACATCATAAGACTGTCAGCGACCAGCGGACAGAGGATACAGGTGAATGGCTACTGAGGCATGATCAATATAAGGAGTGGCAAGATGAAAGCTCCTCTGTGATTCTCTGGTTGCATGGAACTGGTAGGCTGCATCTGTTTGACTATAGAAACGAAGCTAATCAACTCTTGTAGCTGGAACTGGCAAGACATACCTCGCATCCCGGGTCATTGATGACATTCAATATGCTCTTGCAAATAACCCGAATCATGAAGGCCTGGCGTTTTTCTATTGCAATAGAAATGAGGCCGAGCGTCAAGAGCCGTTGTCGGTACTACGCAGTTTTGTTCGGCAATTGTCAACTACGAGCAACGACGACCATTCTATATCCACGCGTCTCAAGGAACGGTGTATCCAGGCCCAATTAAAAGCTTCTGAACTCACCATGAACGACTGTAAGGAGCTTGTTCTCGAGTTCCTAAACCTTTATCCGAAGACAACGCTTATTCTAGATGCCTTGGATGAATGTAAGAAGGAGAAACGAAGAGACCTTATCGAAATATTCGACTACTTTCTCGCTCATGCCTCAAGACCCGTTAAGATCTTCATTTCAAGTCGACCTGATGGAGACATTCGGGAAAGATTTAAGAACCTGGCTAATATAGAGATTCAAGCCACAGACAATCATGGCGACATCTCCAGATTTGTAGAGACTGAGATCATGAAACACAGAAGGTGGAAGAATATGTCTCCCGAGCTTCAGGGGGAGATTATCGAGACATTACAAGTCCGCAGCCAGGGAATGTAAGTGAAACATCTTGCAATTTAATTTTCTCTAACCAAAATCCAGGTTCCAATGGGCATACTTGCAGATCGTGCAGCTCTTGGAGTTGAGTCAAGTCAAAGATATTCGGAAGCGCCTAGGGAAGCTTCCAAATGGCCTCAAGGCCACGTATGATGAAATCCGCAAATCGATGATTGAAAGCGAAAAGCGAATCGCGGATCGAGCTTTTCAGTGGGTTATGTGCTCTATTGCGCCGCTTTCCACAGAGGAACTGCTCCAGGCGGTTTCCCAAGACGAAGGGGATGATGAAGTGAAACTTGTGGAGGACCTTGATGAGGATCTTCTTCTCGAATATTGTCACAATCTTTTGGTCATTGATCGTGAGCGGAATGTCTGGGTACCCTCGCATCTCTCCGTAATCGAATACTTCGAGAATCATTTCTGGGATCACAAGCAAGCAAACTATCTTGTTGCAACTGTGTGCATTTTAACGCTCATGGATCCTACCGCTGGCATCATGGAAGAAGATTCAGAACAAGCTTCGGAAAATGCTTCGGAAAGTGCTTCGAAGGCTGAGAGTGTGCCAAATGATTCATTTGACAGGCGGGACCTTCATCGCCTAAAGCTTTATGCAGAACACCACTGGATGAACCATGTCCGAATATGTCAAGATGATAGTGACCCTCGACTTTCAGCTCTTGTCAAAAAGTTCCTTGGTTCCCCTACATCCAGCAGTACTGCATACCGGAATTGGTATAATTCAGTGGAGAGGGTAGGTTGGCGCAAGCCACAATCTTCATTTTTTGAATCCTCAAGAATTGATCTCGATTATCTTGAACCAGATTCTTCAGCTGCTCCTGCGATTTGTGCTTTCGGGTTGTATGCGTGTCTATCAGACTGGTGGGAAAGTCCTTGGACGGGACTTGAATATAAATCAAAGATTGGCAGATCATTGTTACAACTTGCGGCGATGGCAGACTCACTTCCAATTTGCAAACGATTGATTGTTTTGGGAGTTGATTTAAATGAGCAACTAGAGGGTGGGGGGTTTGAGTATGGCAGTGCGCTGGCAGCGGCAGCAGAGGGAGGCAATAAAGAAATAGTAAAGCTGCTAATTGAGTCTGGGGCAGAGGTTAATATGCAATTGCAAACTGGGAAGTATGGTAGTGCGCTGGCAGCAGCGGCATGGG
>MU119370.1:45139-120609 GCA_014904845.1 Acephala macrosclerotiorum
AGGGGATAAAGAGATAGTAAAGCTGCTGATTGAGTTTGGGGCAGAAGCTAATATGCAATTGCAAGCTGGAGAATATGGCAGCGCGCTGGCAGCAGCGGCATGGGGAGGGGATAAAGAGATAGTAAAGCTGTTAATCGAGTCTGGGGCACAAGTTAATATGCAATTGCAAGCTGGAAAATATGGTAGTGCGCTAGCAGCAGCAGTAGTAGCGACATGGGGAGGGGATAAAGAGGTAGTAAAGCTGCTGATTGAGTTTGGGGCAGAGGTCAATATGCAATTGCAAGCTGGAGAATATGGTAGTGCGCTAGCAGCAGCAGCAGCGACATGGGGAAAGGAGAAAGAAATAGTTAAGCTGCTGATCGAGTCTGGCGCAGAGGTCAATATGCAATTGCAAGCTGGATATTATGGTAGTGCGCTGGCAGTAGCATCAAACCGAGGCAATAAAGAGATAGTAGAGCTGCTAATTGAGTCTGGGGCAGAGATCAATATGCAATTGCAAGCTGGACCCTTTGCTAGCGCACTGGAAGCAGCCGAGAATAGCATAAGACAGCTTTTGGTTGAACATGGTGCTAAATAGCTTTTTCATTTCAATATCATCGTGCACAGTCGATAAATCTTCATGGGTCGTTAGTGCAGATGGATCGTGCATTAATTGTCAATCTTACTTTTGAACTTGGAGGTTTATCGGGCCATAAAA
Source organism: Acephala macrosclerotiorum (assembly GCA_014904845.1). Classification (NCBI taxonomy): domain Eukaryota; kingdom Fungi; phylum Ascomycota; class Leotiomycetes; order Helotiales; family Mollisiaceae; genus Acephala; species Acephala macrosclerotiorum. The sequence continues at coordinate 45,837 of MU119370.1, forward strand.
ATATATGAACAGGATTGTAAGTGTAAATTGATAGAGTTATTATGCGGCGCGAGCTTAGCTGTTAGAAAAGTCTACTGGATAAGTAAAGGCTAGTATTAGGATAATAAAAATAATATGCAATAATGTATACTTGTACCTTCGTACTATTTTATCAAGTGAAGCAAATAAAGTCGAGTAGTAATAATCACCAAAAAATGGGAGACGCTGCTGACGAGCAACATCCTATCGGTGTCCAGTCGCAGTAGGAAAGGGAGTGGTTAATGCTGAAATCTCCAAGATATGATCAACGAAGCAACACCCTGTGGATGAATTGCGCTTGTATATAGTAATGATACGATTTGACTGATTATCAAGACTATGCGCGAGCGAATCATTATACCTTAATGTTTTCATCGCTGTTCATCCATGTTAATCCCTAGTTCCATCGCTGATACTCCTAGAAATTGAAGATATTGGGCTTAAAGTTGCATATCTTTCAAGGTATTTCGCACAATTTTGCTGTATCCTTCAATCTTCAACCAGCATGGGCGTCTCATGGAATTCAGAAGCGCTCCCCAAAGATACGCGCTAGTAAGTCAGGAAGAGCAAGACCCAAACTCTTGGAGATATCTGCCGACTGAGCTGACTGGAGACTAAGATTGTCGCGGTTGGATTCATCGAGCCCAGGGGAATCTGTCAGTCTATTCCGATCCTCTGATATATATGTAAGATCTCGCATCTTGATCTTAGGGAGACTCTTTTGAAGCCCAATTCCTGGTAAGTACGTTAGCCTCTGCCCGTGTTCTTGCGCTGTATGTTTAATTATAACGCCACAGGATGGGCGCGTGTGCGAAAATAGCCCTACCAGTTGAGAGGGTTCGCCGCTTATCCCAATACAACTCAAACTTGTCTCTCGATACAAGAGATCTCGTTGAACGCTCCAGAAAATATTGCCAACTCGAGGACAACGTTGAGTGTAGAAGGCCGTAGAAAGTAGTATACCCCCTGTTTTCCTCCACTCTGGCCTCTTTGAAGAAACAGGACGCGAAGTTAATTGCAGCTTAGTGGACACAAGATTCTCTGTAATCTAATATGTACAAAGTTTGTGCGCTATACTCCTCCCAAATCTACCCTCTCTGAAGTGAGCAATTGCCTTCATTCGGCAACAGGAGACGCTACTCGCCACACGAGAACTCTGGGATTCTAATATCCGAGCTTCAAGAACCAAGATAGTTAACCTGGTCTCCTCGTCCCATTCTCTGGATCGGTGGACGACAGAATAAGCGGGGTGTGAGTTAAGTCTCCGGCTTCTCGCTGGATCTTGTAGAAGTATTGGAGATGGAGCGTGCTGTTCAGGTAATTTTCACGTTGTGTGATAATGGACAAGAAGGTGCTATCCAAGGGCCACTTGATATGTTTAAGTAGATAGTACTACAGCTGCTCAGGTCATGCCCAGAAGTTGTGCTTCAACCCCAGAATCTGGAGAAGCTATTTCTAGAACGATTCCAGGCCCCTGGGCAGTCACCAGAGGACGCGTACAAGGTCTTAGCGGATATTCTAAAGATAGTCGATGCCCAGTGTCAGAGAGAAGCGAAAGAGTTGTTCTTGCTGATTGATCGAGTGAATATGTTGCTAACGAAAATGAACCTATAGGATAAGCAGAGATTTTTTTTAAGGCATTCTGGCGGTTGATTGAGGTACAAGGCTTTGAGGATTTTGGTAACGAGTCAGCTTCATATTGAGGAGGTGGATATTGAAAAGAGGATGAAAGAAGGGTTAATGGAAAATTGGCTCGATACGACCAAGCCTCTTCCGATGCATTCAAGTCAGTACAAAGGGAGGATTATGTAGCCTAGCTCTATATTCACCAGAAAGAAGTTGCATCATCACACACAAGGAATTTCTAGTTTTCAAAGTGTAGATCCATCCTGTGACTCGGATAAGGCTATTTAGCAGCTAAACCCTTAAAGTAAGATCAATACCGGAGTCCAGGATTCCTTCCGCCTTCAAATTCCAGTCCACCCCAACGACGATTGGCAGAAGATCCAAAAACTCCAACGTGACATCTGGGAAATACGCGCCGAGCTCCGGGGACTACGGAAGTAGCTCCGAGAAAAGCAATGCGCCAATATGCTGCTAATTGTAGTTAGGATACAGCTTAGGTCACAGCAGCAACTGCTCGGATCTAAAGGTGGGAGTGGAAAACGCTCATGCCGAGATTTTGGTGTGGGATTAGCTACTATCACATTGGCGGTAAGTCCATAAACAGCCTCCCATCCAACGATCGGGTTTTTCATCTTTCGCCCTGTAGCGAAAGTCGAGAAGTTCTTCCTCGGAAAGGCCAATATGGGGACGAGAATTTTAAAGCAACCCCGGGACATTGGGAGCGCTCATGTTCCAGAGTTACTCCTCCTAAGTAATGCTTGTCCAATTCGTCTACTTCTTCATCGCATCTCATCATCAGTCTTAGAGTGGCTTTACTAACTATTATAGATAATACTGGCGCTGGTGCAACGTTGTCTTCTAGTGTTTGGTTACTCGCCGTCATTACTTTGTCTATTATCATTGCCCTGATTATTCAGTACATCCCCTGACCTTCGACATGGCACCGCTGGCAGAAGCAAGGCAGCTAGTGCAATGTCTACGAATGGCTAGGAGATTCTGCTCAGCGTTCGAATTTGAGGCCGGGTTGAACATCGGGCTTGGAATTGAAGAGAAGAAAGACTTCATTGACACAAGACCACGTATATTCGAGTGTATGAAGAAGCGAAGGTCAATTGGAAACTCTAATGTTTTTTTACTGATACAAGTTGTAACGAACGACAGTCATCCCACCTATCTAAACACCTAATTCTAAAGAACTTTTCTAATCAACATTCATCACCCTCTTAGTTGCGGAAGTGCGAAGGAGGGGTTCCAGGAGGAGCAGCTCCACCACCAGATCCACCACTGCTCTAATTCTCAACACCACCACTGGCATACAAACTCGCAGCCGGAGTAACGGTCTCTTCAGTCGTAAGATCAATGCCGAACGCAATCCATCCGAAGATACCAGATGAGACATCATCGCCTAGTAGAGAGTACTCGACAACAGGATCCGAGCTCGCAGCTTCCTCGGCGAAGATGGTGTCTGCTGAGTTCAAAGTGAGGTCTTGTGTGTTGGTCGAGTATGGCGAGGTAGCTTCAACGAGAGTGATGAGATCTTGATCGAAAAAGAGCTGTCCTACATGGGACACGTAGCCGCCGCCATAAGTACCATTCTCGTATGTTGTGCCGTTGAAGTGTGCCAGGACATGGATGTGGTTTGCCCTGCTGGTGTAGTGACCTGGGAACAGAGTTGTGAACTGTGCCACACCTTCAGCATCGGTGGGCTGGAGACCACGGAGGAAGGTGGCGTTGATGTTTGCCGTATCGGAGGAGTCGCCGTTGCCGGAAGCCACGATGCCGGAGTAGACACCGGTGGAGTTACAATGCCAGATCTCGATCACGGCATCAGTGACAGGGTCGCAGGTTGCCATGTCGATAACTTGTGTGTCGAGGATTAGTTCTACACCCTCTTGGTCTTCGACGATGTTCTTGCGAACGTATTCGCCAGAGACATAGTATGGGCCTTGGGTAACTTCGGGGGACAGAACACATGAGTTGTTGCCGGCAAAGAGGATGGCCTCGTCGGTAGCATTGGAATAGGCGGTGCTTGACAAGTGGGTAGTGTTGAGGATGGAATCGGCATCGCGGACTCTGAGGTATGGTGTGTCTGATTAGGGATTAGTGAGGGCACCTTCTTAGAGAACGAACATCATACCGGCGACAATACTTCGCTTCTTGCGAGCATCCTTAGCAATAGCAGCTCGACGAGCAATGTCGCGCTTGTCCATACCACGAGCCTTCATCTTTGCAGCACAGTGACTGAGGTCGCGCTTGCTGGTTTGCATGAAAGCAGCGCGCTCTGCCATTTCGGCGCGGATATCATGACCTGGATGTGCGAGGGCAGTCGAAGCCAAAGCAGAAGCTGCAAGGAAGGAGGTGATGAACTGCATGGTGACGACTGGAAATTGATAAAGGATGAAAATTGCTGATTGGAATGAAAGAGAATGTAGGAGATGAGGATGAGTGAGAGCAGGATGATGGTGAAGAAATCCAGACCGAGAGCAGACTGGCTGTTATATACAGGTGCTCCATGTGGACGATTATCACAACATATCGCCAAGAACAGACGACGTTCGTGGCTGCGTACTTGAAGATCCTTCCATCTGATTGTCCCTAATGATCTGAGTGCCGTGAATAGGGTAGAGCAGTGACGTTTCGTCCGAAATAATTTAGAAGATGAGGCGTTCAGAGGCTCTGTTACCCCACAGTCCACCTCCCCACTCAGTAAGCTTGGCGATGTTTGACCAATTCGGGCACTCCTATTGGCCACCAGCTCAAAAGATTTCTGGCGAGAAACTTTGATCGGCAGGCTGATGGCAATAACCTCAAGGAAAGAAAATTACTCGTTTGTTTATGCTTGCGGCAGACGCGTAGTCCTTCCGTGGTTGTTGAGGGAGGTTTTTTTTTGGGTCGGTAAAAGACAACGCGCGTTCCCGAAGTGGACAGGTCTTGGCGAGCTTCAATATGCATAAACTGAAAACATCAGGAGAAGGCGCAGCAAATCATGCGGATGGCATTTGCATGACGAACAGATGTTTCAAAATCCAAAAGATCTTCGTTCGGCTAGCCAAAAATACACAAATTGACATGGTGTGGCCACTCTCGCCTGGACGAAGCTGGCACAACATGTACCGAAGAGAGTCGTCGACCGTGAGTCCTTCTTCCTCCCAAAGAAACATCTGACTGGACAAAAGATGGAGTAGACAATTCTCGAAGTTCTTGGTATGAACGTCCCCCTTTCCAGGAGACAGCTCCACAGTCTTGCGAAGACCCCTTTGCTGCGAACCACTCATCGGGATTTCACACCCATGAGTCAAGCCGGCCGTGTGGTCGCCATCATTCATAACCTCGAGTCCAATTTGATTGAGTGGTGAGTTTGTGCGTTGCGGTCGTCGTTCAGTACATTCTTCTCGATCGGCGTCCGCTTCTCGCACACCCTAAGGACCAGTTAGCATCATAATCGGGACCAATTCGCAAAGGCTGAACTCTTCATACAGTCGCACTAGAGATCATTAGTCAACATCGACATTCATCGATTGCATGGCGACCTGCATTTTTTAGCGTTGACCCCTCATTATGTATGAGGCAATATCCGCCCCCGCAAACTCTACACATGAGCTGAGTTCGTTTGATACATTCGTGGCACTAGTAATGTCAGCAATACTACTGGAAATTGAGGTAGATACTTACATTCGGACCACACTCGAAGCAGCTTCTGTGAACTCCTGGCTAGGGATCAGTCAGCATTGTCCACGCCACGCAAGACACAAAGAAATCAAGTCTATCCCATACGTTTCCTCTGTGAAGTTGTTTCAACCCCACATCCCGTTGCTGCCCGCCCCGGACGTCATTTCCGCGACAAGACAGTCTTCAACACAGAGACCCATATGTACCTTGACATGCTTCTCAGGATGTCCGCCGATAGTACCAGGCACGGTTTCCCATGGTTCTGGCGAGCCCTGCGGTTGGGCGTTGTCCGGAATCTCATAACAATCTTCACACCACCACTTATGGCAATTCTCGCAGAATCGACCTTTCAGACAATCCATACATCTCACCAGCAGGCGATCATCCTGAGGTAAAAATGGCACCTTGGCAGATTTCGACGTCGACGAATGCAGTGGTGGGGGAGCGAGTAGGGGAAAGTGGGACAGAGGAGAGGTCCCAAACTTGGAGAACCCTTCTGGTGCTTTTCCACACCCTACACATCCACTAAGAGCATGTGTTGCAACTCGAGACGAGAGATGGGAGCATCTGCTGTGATACCAAGGGGCTTTCGCGTGTGGTTCGCTCTCGAAAGTGGCAGTAGAATGGCGGGGACCACGGCACAGCACTGCGTCAAAGCTAATGATCCCTTGGCAATAGAATATGGCGTGGGCCCATTCCTGGGACGGCACCTTGCCAATGACTTTCCCACTGGCTTGATACCATTTGTCACTACCACTCTCCAACTCGTCAGCAAGTGTCTCGCCGGACTTCTGGTTCCCACGTGCCCCAATCTGAGCGCCATGAGAGCGTATAACTCCGCCATATGATGAATCAATACCCGCAGGATATGTGCTGACTTTCCGAGCTAGGCGACGAACTGGAGAGGCATCTTTGGCGCCAAAGATATACAGTCCCTGAAGTTTCGGTGTATTCGTAGGTCTCGAGGGGCGAACAGCATAGATAAGTGCTTGCTGCAACTTGCGTTCGTTGAGGTTTTGGACTTCCCTAATTGACAATAGTCGAACATTGTAATCTTCGAGCAGAAGAATCTCGCAGACCAGATCGGAGGTCACCGAAAGTCCATCTAGGACGAGAGTCTGGACATCTCGGAGGATGTGTCGTCGTTTGAGGGTGTTTAAGATACCACGAAGTGGTCCCCCATAGAAGCTGTGACTTTATTAACAGATGCTAAGGTATGCTGGTACTGATTCTCACTCGTCCTCAGTGACGTTCTCGTCTAGTTGAACATTCCGCCACACTTCGCCACCATGGTCAATGGCTGCTATCTCAAATTGCGCCTGCCTGACTCTTGTCAAGTCAACATGTCTAAAGACATTCGGGGTGTCGTGCACAAGCTCCTTGAAAGAATTCGAGGTGGCTCCAAGAGCAAGGAGCGAGGCTACCGGTAAGTACGGTGTGGTTTGATATAGAACCAGCGAATTGGAAAGTAGTTGAAGCAGAGTTATCGGCAGATCAGAATCGTGTGGTTGAGTTGAAGGGCTTGACTCCATGTCACTCATAGATATATTCGTGTCGTTGGTCGTGCCTTCGTTAACGTCGTTGATGTTGTTGTTGAGAAGATGCGTTGGCCGTGTTGAGAAGGAACGCATCATGGTTCGAGACTAGTGCACGTGCCCTCAGAGTTTCCCGCTAACTTTAAGCTTAATCCTTATCAGCTTATCAGGAATTAATGCCTGAGGTTCTAGTGGCATCTTCTCGAAGTTCTGACAAACTCGACCTCCCAGTCCAGTTTCTTATTCACCAGACCACTTATTATCTGTCTTTTAGAATTCCTATTTCTTATCCCCTTGATTTTCAAACCGTCTGCGCAAATTTCTACTCTAGATCTACCATATTTCATCATGGCAACGCCGCAGGACATCTCCCTGTCGTGGACTGGAGTATTTACAGTGGCGGCGCAGAACAAAACACTCCCGGGAGACAAGATTCTTCTTCCACAATCTGCTCTCGAACAGCTCTTAGCTGCATCCACAGTCATAGTACCTGCTGCAAACCGACCAAATGCCCCAGCATTCGACCCTTTCAACCCATACTCCCTCGCAGCAGCACGTGCCGAACAGTCGCAGTGGAGAGACACACAACAGCTCCCACATCCGCTTACATTTCGATTGGTGAACACGAAGAATGGGAATGTGGTACATGCGGGTATTCGAGAGTTCTCTGCAGAGGAAGGCGAGGTAGTGCTGAGCCCGTTTCTGCTCGAGGCATTGGGGATCAGTAAGAATGCACTCAAGTCGAAGAACACGACTCGGGCAGGATCACCATCTGCGCCGATAGATCTCACGAAGGAGGAAATGATAGACCTTACGAATGATGAACCAGAAGATGAAACCCCTCGAATGACCATTCATGCGAAGCAGTTGCCAAAGGGTACCTATGTTCGACTGCGACCACTGGAGGCTGGATACAACCCAGAAGATTGGAAGTCATTGTTGGAAAGATATCTGCGGGAAAATTTCACTACACTTACGAAGGACGAGATATTGACTGTGCGAGGATCGAAGTTAGAAGAGTTCCGCTTCCTCATCGACAAGTTTGCGCCCGAAGGAGATGGAATCTGCGTGGTCGATACAGACTTGGAGGTGGACATTGAGGCTCTGAACGAAGAGCAGGCGAGGGAGACCCTGAAGCAGATCATGGCCAAGTCCCAGAAGGCACCGGGTACCGCTGAGGGAAGTTCTGCTGGAGGAGACTTGAGTATATGGAAACCAAGCACTGGGCAGGTTCTCGACGGAGGCTACGTAGACTACCGGCTACCGTCCTGGGACCGAAGTCAGGCTATAAATATCGAATTATCGACGGAAGATGGAGAAGACCTTGAACTGTTTGTCAGTCCATACTCTTCACGCCAACGAGCCAAACCACGCGACGACGAACACGTCTTTGGGGACTTCGGGAACGATTCTGCGAAGACCATCACAATTTCGTCAACCAATATTGAATTGGAGAACGCGGAGGCCTTGTACATCTCTGTGTATGCGAGAGGAGAGTGCTCGGGGTCTTCGCCACATAAGTTCTCCCTGGCAGTTAACTTGGGTGCGCAACAGAATCGCTCTGCAAAGAACCCAGTATCACTCGATGAAGACATCCAGATGCACGGTCCCGACGAGGAGCAGTGTAAGAACTGCCACCAATGGGTGCCAAAGCGAACAATGATGCTGCACGAGAATTTCTGCTTGCGAAACAACATTCTCTGTCCCAGTTGCCAGAATGTGTTCCAGAAGAAGTCTGCAGAATGGGAGAATCACTGGCACTGCGAGCATGACTCTGCACACGGAAACTCTGCAGTCAGCAAGGCACAGCACGACTCGATCGTACACACATCTCGAAAATGCCCAAATTGTCCCTACGAGGCTACGAATCTCCGAGATCTTGCTTCACACCGCACCTCAACCTGTCCAGGAAAGCTGATCTTGTGCCAGTTCTGCCATCTCGAAGTTCCGCAGGAAGGTGATCCATTCGATCCTTCCCCAGAGGCTCTGATTTCGGGTCTTACAGAACACGAACTTGCAGATGGTGCACGAACTACTGACTGCCATCTCTGCTCCAAGATCATCCGTCTAAGAGACATGGCTACCCACTTGAAGCACCACGAACTCGAGAAGGCAACCAAGTCTAAGCCTGAGATTTGTCGAAATATCAACTGTGGTAGGACCTTACATGGTGTTGGCAAGAACGGGGAGATTGGAGCTGGCAGCAGAATGGGCCAGGGACCTGGCAACGACCTTGGTTTGTGTAGCATCTGTTTCGGACCTCTCTATGTGAGTATGCACGACCCTGAAGGAAAGGCAATGAGACGACGCATTGAACGGCGATATGCGTCACAACTGATCACCGGGTGTGGCAAGAAATGGTGCCAGAACGAGTACTGCAAGACCGCTGCGAAGAACACTGGCAGAGGAGTTTCGGCTGCGACGGCCCAAGAGGCTCTCCCAAAGATCAAACCTTTGATCAACAACCTCCCCTACAAGGATGAACCGATGTATTTCTGTGTTGATGAGGGGAGCCAGAAGAGGCGTGGGTTTGCGGAACTGATCGCCGCTGAGAAGGTGTACGATTTAGAATGGTGTATTGCTGCATGCGAGGCAGAGACCGGCAACCTCGATTCAGCTCGCACATGGCTGCAGAATTGGGCACCAAAGAAGAAGTGATGGGCAGGTTTGGGACGACCTGGTTCTTTTGGGTTGCATAGCGACGGCGTACTGCATAACGATGGCTGCATTTGCATGGTAAATGGATAATAGATACCACGGTAGACATGACAATAGACATTTACGACTTGATGACAGAAACGTTGCATGGTATCACCAAGTGAACCTTGCACAACTTCGAGATGGCTTGGTCCACCTTTCAGGCCATTCGTATTAATTATTATTCTTGTTCAGGAAAGCAAATAACAACAGTGACTACTTCCCCCGTCCTACTCTTGGGAACACTGCTAAAAACCCGGGAGAGTTGCCAACCCTTTGAGACTACCCCGCGAAAGGGGGTCTGCCACGTGATCCGAACCTCGGCTATTGTCCAACCATCTTTCACTTTGCTCCTTCCACCTCCATCTTCCAACCGTTCTCTTCCCGTCCATCAGTCGCGCACAACAATGAAAGTCACCATTCCTGGCAAGGGCATTATTGAAGGTGCTACCCTATTCATCAAAAGAACAAAGGCCCCAAAATGCTACCGCTTCTCACGCGTCCCCTACGCCCGCCCGCCAACAGGCCACCTGCGCTGGAGAAAACCCCAGCCTCTGCCCTCAACATTCTCATATAGCTCCGATGACCCTGAACAATACGCAAAGCCGTCTTCAGTATGTCCTCAGCCACGCATTTTTGGGCGCCAAACTGAGAGACATGATGAAGATTGTCTACAGAATAACATTTGGGTTCCTCTCGGAAATCCCCCTGAAGGAGGATGGCCTGTGTTTTTCTACATTCGTGAGTGATTATGGAAATTTTGGAATTGATGTGGGGCTTACTGACACTTCCAGACGGCGGCTTTCTTCAATTTGGCTCAAACAATTACGATAACCCCTCAGCACTCCTCGCAGAAACAGACGTGAAATGTATCATCGTCTCTCCCGGCTACCGGCTCGGACTCTTCGGGTTCCTAGCCTCTAGAGAACTCCAGGACCATGGATTACCAGCCGCAAACTTCGGATTTTGGGACCAACGATTAGCTCTCGAATGGACGTACGAAAACATCAAGTATTTTGGTGGCAATCCCGAAAACATCACAGTCGGCGGTCTTTCGGCGGGGTCTTATGCTACATTTCATCAGCTGGCTTATGATGTTGGTCCGAAGGCAAACAAGCAGATTATTCGAAGAGTGTTTCAATGGTCTAATGGATGCGGTGTGCAGCCTAAGGTTCTTTCCGAGGTACAAGAACAGTTTGACGACTTGTGTCGGGTTCTTGGAGTCCCTGCGGTGTACAGTCGGAATCAGAAGCTGGAGATGCTGAGAAGATTCTCAGCAAATGAATTAACTACTGCTGTTGATTCAATGAGGCAGAAGTTCTTCCGTCCCATTCTGGACGGGGACTTCATGTCTGAGGACCTATTCCCCAGCATTTTCGATGGGCGGTTCAGTAAATGTCTGAAAGACCTCGGAATACAAACCATCATCGGAGACCTTACACAAGAATTCTACCTTTACAAGAACGTATACCCACCAACATCTTACGATAGCTTGGTTGAGAGACTCAGCTGGGACTATCCTCGCCATGTTGCCGTCGCGATCACCGCTCCTTACAAGTCATCGCCGTCTTCAGAATCAAGGTCCACGGAGTATTGGAAAGATGTCTTCGGGAAACTGTATGCGGATATGCAAATACACTCCAGCATGCGTGGATATCTCAACTCGATCTCAGGAACTCTACCACTTTCCAACATCCATCGATACCGAATCGATTGGCGGACAGTGAGTGTCAACAAGCGATTGCCAAAGCAATTGGGGGCAGCTCACGGAACGGACATGTCGATCTGGTTCTTCGGAAATGGCGATGGACTCACTCAAGCTGAGAAAGTTCTTATCAAAGAATGGTTGGAGCCTGTAGCTGCTTTCATTCAGGGCAAGCCTATCGACTGGGGAACAACAACCTTGCAGCAGGTCAGGTCTATTACCAAAGACGGAGAGATTAAGATCGGAGACGACGATTCTTGGGAAGATAAACTGCCGCTGTGGGAGTTGACTAAGCAGGTGACGAAGACAGTACAACTATCGAAACCCAAACTCTGAAATATTCAATGTACAGTTCCCACTATTTCTGGACGATGATCTCTCCCTGCAGCATGCCCAGAGTCGCCTCGTTATTCTCTTGCCACTCCTCCCAAGCTTTGGCCATCTCCTCAAGTCCATCTTCCATGGCTAGACCCTTTGCAAGCGCTCCGTCACGCATGCGACCACCTCGAACCAGTTTCACCATCGCTTGGTCTGAAGTCATTGTCAGCTCCCGTGAGCATCCATATCCCCAGTCAGGAACAATGGAACTTACCCCATACTTCCTTATCCTCTCGGGCACTATAGCACCAAGTACCAAAGCTTGCTGTGACCTGACCCCGCTCTGCACCTGTCTTCAGAGCCCATGACAACAGCTGTCGACCCGCGTTAGAGCTTCCTCCCGCACTTCTCATGAGCCGGACAGTAAAGTCATGGAACTTCAGCGCCCAGGAGTTGCAGGCCAGACACACTCCGTCTCGAGATCTCCCTCCCTTGCAGCAACGACACCTCCAGGCTTCGTTACCCTCAGCATCTCACGCAAAGCCTCCAACGGCCCTTTCAAATGGCAAGGCATCTAATGACAGTGCGTGACATCGAACATCCCATCAGCAAAAGGCAGTCTGTAAGCATCCTCTTGCTGGAACTCGATGTTCTTGATTCCTTCTGCATTGGCGATTGACGCTGCTCGTGGTAAGATGTCTGGGTTTATGTCTGCAGCGGTGACTTTGCCGTCTGGGATGGTCTTTGCGGATGTGATTGAGATTGTGCCTGAACCGGCGCCGACATCTAGGAGGGTTATGCTGGGGTTCTTTTCTTTCATAGACTGGAGTTTGGGGAGGAAGTAAGCGGCGCTGTTCTCGGCGTTTCGCCATTCGTGGTGGATTGCTTGAGGAGGGGGTTCATCCTGCTTCTGGCTCGCTTGCTCCATTTTGATGATACTTAAGAGAGAATTTTAACCAGATTTGATTATTTGGTTTCCTGGACTGATATTTATACAGACCACTATTGGATGGTTGTCCTGGGGGCAGGAGTTCGGATGAAAACAAAAGCCGGTCAGCTCGAGCTCGAATGTGCTGCTGCGCGGTTCCAGCTGACGTACGTGACTTCTCATCTTTCTGGGTGATCAGCATCACTGTTGGTCATCGACTTGAACATCGTCAAGATAGACAGCGAAATCTATCCAGACGGTGTTGTCTTTCCTCGATAGATAAATCAGAGCCCTCTGATTATTGACAAAAGTGGGGTGTAAGTTCTAGACTCGAGCCAATCTTATCTCTCATGCATTCTGAATCTCAATTTCTTATCGACTATCAATTGACTTCCTTCAAACTTTCATTTTCAAGAAAGGTTAGACAGTCCAAAAGCACGTCAATCATCGAAAATGCCATCAGCAACTCTCCCCACTTCCCCGCTCTTCACCATCCAACCCCTCTCTCCATACCTCCGCAAAGACACCCTCATCGGCGCCGAAGTCCTCCTCAACAATCACACTGGCCCTATCGACCCATCAAGCTTCACACCAGAAGACGTATCCATCCTCCGCCAAGCTCTGTACGATAATTCCGTTCTTGTCATCAAGAAGCAAATGGGAATCAACCCCCTCGCCCTCGAAAAACTAGCCTCAATATGGGACCCAGACATGATCAACGTCCATTCCGCAGGCAAAGACCAAGTACGAGATCCTAGAAGTATTTTGAGCAGAAATAATGGAGCGAGGTTGCCGGCGGCGCCGAATGTGCAGGTGATTGGGAATGGGGAGTTTAAGAATTACGAGAGGATTGAGAGGATGGATTTGAGGCATGTTGTGAGTCTCCTATCTCTTTGACATCTGAAGACTATAACTGACAAGTTGATCAGGACTCAGCGGAATTTCATGCCCAACCATTGACAGAAGAAGAGTTAAAAGATGGACAAACTAGGTTTTACAGGTGGCATCAAGATGCACCATTGTACGAGAACCTGCCCGGAAAAGTGACTCTCATCCATGCAGTGGTCGTCCCAAAACTCCCTGATCAGAAGATCAAATTCGAGGATGGGCGAGAGATGACTCTCCAAGCTGGATCCACAGCTTGTCAGCTTTTTCCTATCCCAGCTCCAAATCAACGTACTAACAGAAACAGTCATCTCCGGAGCAAAAGCGTTCCAACTCCTCACTCCCTCCGAACAAGAATTCGCACTCAACACCATAGTTCAATACGCTCCTAGAGCATACGAATGGATCCGCAACGCGAAAGCGACATCTGATGGGCTTGGGATAGCGAAAGTTGGAGATGAGGCGAAAGAGGAGGATTTACCGGCTTGGAGTTGGGATAAAGTTCAAGCTTTTCCCGTCCGTTCCCCGTTTCTCTCTTCCTCAAACCCAAAACTGATGAATGACAGATGGCGTGGCAAAACCTAGGTCGTCCTGAGCAACCACACCTCCAAATTCTAGGCTGTTGCGTGCACTCCCTTCGGACCACTGATCTCCAAACCGGCGAAGTGACAACAATCTCAGACCTTGTCGAGACAAGGAGAATCTGCTATGAAATGCAAAGGAAGGTTGTGAAGCCAGAGCATGTATATGCTCATCACTGGGAAGAGGGCGATTTAGTTATCTTTCATAACTATGGAGTTTGGCATAGTATTACGGGACAGTTAGGAAAGACGCAGAGATTGATGTGGCAGGTTACTATGAGGAGCGGGAAGGAGCCTGAGCCGGCGAGGGCTATTCCGGTGAAGGTTTGATGTGATATGTAAGGTTAAGTAACTCATGAGTTTGACACAGTAGCGTGCACTAGCACTGTGCATCTCAAGCACATGATAGGATCCCGCGAAAGGGTTGTGATGATGTTTCTCTGAATATGGCGAGGTAATCATAACTCCGCCTTAGTGAAAATCTTCTCAAACGTGACCACCATGTTAACCTACAACGTCTCCTTGATTATGTCCGAAGCCTTCTCCGCAATCGCATAAATCGTGCTCGAGAGATGTCCACTCACTTGAAATGGCATCACGGAAGCATCAATAATCCTCACATTCTCCGTCCCATACACCCTCAACTTCTCATCCACAACTCCTCCCAGATCCTTTGGCATCATCGCGCACGTACCAAGAGGATGAGAATTCGCCGTCACTGCAGTCTTGATCCACTGCGCCCACTCAGCATCAGTAGCATTCTGCGATAAGACTTCATACCCAGGCGAAATCTCCGCCGTAATTAAACTCTTCATCGGCTCCGTGGCCCAAAATTTGCGCGTCCATTTCGCGATCGCGAGTTGAACATCGAGATCAAAATCTATAAGGAAGAAGTTGGGATTGATTGATGGGTATGTTTTTGGATCTGCGGAGTCGATGTGAACACTTCCTCTTGAGAAGGGCATCAGGAGCCAAAATGCTGAAAGTAGAAGGCCGCTTGGTCCGAGTCCGAGGTTCAGGGTTGTTTCCATTATCGTTTCTGCGTTGGGAACGCCTTGCTTGAGTAGATCATATTGAATGTTAAACAGGTACTCAAGCGATTCTGTGGGGATAGTGTTATTGTTTGCTATGGCGACAATCTCGGCGTAGGAGGTGGTGTTGATCCTTGCATCCCATCCTTGGAAGAAATCAGTCATTGCCCCGAATGCGACATATACGATCGAGCCATTGAAAGTCGAATTGGTTGAGAAGACGAAGCTGAGATTGGGTTGGTCTTGGAGGTTCTCGCCTACTGCTGGGAGGTCGACTTTCACTTCGATGCCATACTTCTCGAGAATGCTGAAAATCTTAGCAGGGTTTGCATGAGATTATGAAGACATACCTCGGGTTGCCCACACCTGAAAGTTCGAGAATGGCTGGAGATCTGAGCGATCCAGCCGACAAGATCACCTCACGACTACAGTTCAAGATACTGACGGTACCATCCGAAGCAGTTACCTCAACTCCTGCCGCAACAGCATCTCCCTCTGTATGCTCCCAGATGATCCTGTTTGCGGTCGTGTTCAAGAACACATGCAGGTTCGGCCTTCTTTCGACAGGATAGTAGTATGCCCTCGCAGCATCTTCTCTTACATTTGCCTCCATATCCAACGTGCTCTGCCAGATCGTGAAGCCACGGACACTGCCACCGTTGACATCTTGATTGTGGGGAAGATTGAGAGCTTCCCATGTATCTTCCACGACGGTGTGAAACGAGCCATTGAGAAGTCCGTAAGGATATCCGACTTTGAGGGGCCCAAATTCACCATGATCACCTGGAACATACGAAACGCCGGATGAAAGCTGGGCTGCGATTGGATGTGTAAAGTCTTCGCTCTTCAAGTAGTATGGAAACAATTCATCCCAACTCCACCCACCGTTCCCAATCTCGCCCCAAGAGTCAATCTGTGATTTCTCGGCACGCACGTAGGTCATTCCTGCGCAATGTTAGACACGTATGTGAACAAGAGAAACACACTTGCCGTTGATGGTAGTCGTCCCACCCAATGCCTTGCCAGAATGATAGGCAATTGTCTGTCCTGCGGCATGAGATTGGTTCGTTGACGCGTATTGCCAGTCTATCGCTGTGCCCAGTGCAGTGGTAAACCCATCTACGCTTGTCACATTGGGGTTGTCGGAAACATCTCCACCAGCCTCAATCACAGCAACAGTGATACGAGGAAGTTCAGAAAGACGATTTGCCACAGTCAGTCCTGCTGGACCTCCGCCTACAATGATGAAGTCGTACTCATCGAGATAGGGTGGAGTACTGCTGGTAACTGCAGAGGCGAAGAAGGGAATCACCCATGTCCTGGTTAACATTCTGAAAGTAGCTTTTCTATGATGCTCGATGAGGAATCAAGTAGAAGGACAAGAAGCAATGAAGCAGGAACTTTGATAGCCTTGTAGAGGCGCGCATGATCGGTAGCACTTGCACCGAGGACGGAACGATGGCCAAAAGTAGGAAATTTTCGTAGAAGATGAACAGGAGACTCCGCCGAATTGATACCCAGAAAAGCATCAAGTTCCGAGTTAGTAGGTACATGACGCCGAGAGAGCCGCCGACACTTTTCCCCGCACCCCGCATATCACCCCGTCGTGCCTTGCAGACCGCCAACCATTCAATACGACCAGAAACGCTACATCCGTGTATCCGCAGAACAAAAATGACCAGGTAAAACCGCAGTATAAGCAAACAGCATACGCAAATGGTATACGCAAACAGTAATACCAAAGAGTACAACCAACACGTCCCCGAGGAGCCACGTCTACCCAAACTCCAGGTATTGTACAGTCGCCCGAGTCGATCAAAACTTGCCCGCAATGTGGATCTTCCCGTACTTGTCTTCATATGGCCGCTCTCCTTGCAGGCACCAGACACCACCATCGAGTCTGTGCTTTGTGTCAATTCCGCGCTCGCCCGAGTATTCCTTCTCCATTTCCTGGCGATGCTTGGACTTTGGCTTGCCATCCCGAATGCGCTGCTTCTCGAAGAAGACGTATGAACCGTAGAAGACAGAGCTTGTGTTTCCCGCTGTGGCACCTCTCTTGCCCAAGAAGTCGTTGAGAACCTTCGACTGGATCTTCTTGCCTTCTGGCCATGCCTTTGCAATCTCGCGGAGGAATCCAGCTTGTGTGATGCCAGGCTCGGCCAAGTATGCCCTGATCTTCCGGCGGATCTCGTCGCAGGAATCGAATACAGGGACAGACTGGTCCTCCTCACCCTCGAGGTGGATTGCAGAGACGTCATTCTTCTTGGCCTCCTCTGCTGGCTTGGCTTTCTTCTTCGGAATCTTAATACCCTGCAGCTCCCTCTTCTTGAAGAACTTGAACGCGTTGAAGTATACATCCGACCCACTACCTTTGTCCGGCCCATTCTGCCCCATGAATCGGGAGTATGCATTGCTGGAGCTGCCGATTGCCTTTTGGAACTCGGTAACTTTCATCTCGCCCGAGTTGATGAAATTTCGAATCATGGTGCGGACTTGATTGCAGTTCTTATCGATCATGTAGAGTCGTTCATCGTCGCTGTCGATTTCTTCGATTTCGTCAGCCTTGCGTTTGGCTGGTTGGGCGGGTGGGAGGATAGGCTGTACATGATTAGTTGTGGTTCAGGTTGAACTCGGTCTGTCTTACTGCAGCCGGCTTCTCTTGGAGGGGTTTCTGGAGTAGAGAAGCGATGCTCAATCGATTGCTGATGTTTGCATTTGTGGTGGTAGATGCTAATGGCTGTCGTACTGGAGCGTTCGGCATGATGTTGCTGTCCGGTCGAGTAAGGGTGTATTGTGGTGAGAGGGAGCGAAGTGTGAAATTGTTGTTGTGAATGAAGTTCAGACGCGTCAAGGAAATCAACACCCAAAACGCGTCGAAACTAGCGGCACCTGATTCAACCCCACATCTCAATGCTCTTCTCTTTTCTTCCCTTCCACCTCTTCTTCGCATCAACATATTCTCAGATGATATCAACCTCGTGGGCATTTTTTGGCACTGGGTGTCAGAGACGTTGTCTACAAAGCAAGCTACGCCGCGACCGCCCGACTGTCCTTGCGATTCGTGGGACATTGATTCATACTGACCTCGGGTTGAAGCCCTCATCAACGACCTCGACTCAGACTAGAAAGCTCGCGGGATGTTTTAGCCATACGAATAACGCCATATCTGCCTTATTTGATTGTAGAAGTTGCTTTGTCGAATTTCCTCAAAGTTTTAGAGCCGTTGAGATGCTCGGACTGGGGCTGGACTGTTGCTCTCGATATTTGACCCAGAGAGCTTCCCAAGTGGGTTCTCTTTCAGCTGGACTTTATCGACTCAAACGTTCTTCATCTCGAAATGTCATATTAGTCTCTATTGCAGCAGAAGTCGATTCATTTTGCTAATGCAGGGCCTTGGTCTTGCATCAATCCGAATTTGAATTCATTACCTTCATACAATCATTATACACAGTGTACAAATCCATCTATCTAAATCATTACAGTTCTAAACAACCAGTATCCCCTTCTGTCAACGTAATCTCCCATTATGCCTTCGCGGCAACAACCATATCAACGCAAGATTCGTATGTCTGGTCAGCGGCAGTTCCGGACCAGAACCATTGAAGAACCTATATTTCATTAGCTTGAGCCTCCTCCGTGGTCCAGATAACTTACGCAAGTGCCAGCAACAGTGCAGTTGGTCCCAATATCATTCGGAATCGTAACGTTGAAGTTCGTATTGTTCGCCGGAAGCGAAGCCAAAGACTCGTCGGCATAGCTATCGAAAGTGATCAACGGCGTGCCGATCGCAGTATTTGTCTTCGTGTTGATGACGCTGACATTCATCAGTCCCTCGTGAGGAATGGGAATGCTCGCGCGCATGTTGACGACCTGACCAGCTGTGAAGTTCTGCACATTGGCAGTATTGTCCGCGAATTGAAGACCCTTGCACAAGAAAACGTTACATACAGTGCTGTTGAAGTTCGCAGTCGTCGCAGCAGCTTCCAGCATTCCTTCAACATGACTCGTATTATCTGCTTGTACCAGAGCAGTGACTGCCTGTCCGCAAGCAGCCTGCATCGCAGTACCAGCAACTCGGGATGGAGGAGAGGTGATTAATCCATGGGACCAAGCGGTCGAGGCAAGTGTGCCGAGAAGGAGAACGGATGCGATCATTATGACGGTATTGAAGGAGTGACAGACTAAAAGAGTGACCAGCACAACGAATGGAATATGAGCAGAAAAGAGCAATGTTGAGGCAAACGAAGGAATACAAAGTACATGGGATGCAATGACAGGTCACTTATAGCATCTGGAGTTTACGATTGCCAAGCACGGTTTCATCCGCATCTGTTAAAATTTGACTCGCATCACAGGGAGAAAGTGCCCTATAAAATTCCTCGAGCGCGTCCGGAAGTATAGTATTTGGTACAGGAATTCGGGATGTTTTGGTTGTCCGAAAGCTTGTTTGTTATTCGCGAAACTATCCATGTTTGGTGGTGGAGCTTCAGAGACTGCCAAGCTGTAGCAGTCTTGTTTGGGGATATTGCAGCCGAATCGAACGACCTCAGAGCCTCAACGGTCTCTCTTCAGATGAAATTTATATGATGAGAGGGGCGCTGACAGGTCTTGGCCCATGTACGTCACTCGAGTCGAGCGCTAAGATCCAGGGGAGGAGAAGCACGTGATTGACCTTGAACTTAAGCAACTCGATTGAGGCGAGTTCCCCAATTAGGAGAATTTGTGAATACTGGGACTTTGTTCACCAGGGTCCTTCTCGTCAATTACTTTGTTAAAGCATTGCTCCTCATTTCTTCGAAGCTTATTTGTACCTGATAAGATCTCTTCCCCTTGCTCCTTCTCATTCTAGTGAGTGACCGGGGTGAGGTGTAAATTTGCATGTAAAAAGTCAGTCGACAGGTAAGCAGTGAAGTCACACCATCGATTAAGATCATTCAAGGAATTATGCGTTCGTTAACGCACAAGTCCTATTCTATACAACTCAACATTATGATTAATCGTTCAAGCCCGGCGCCAAACTCCGCTCCCAAGGTCACCCACCACCTTGGGTTAGCTGACGGTAGGGACAGACTTGTAAAACGAACCATGGCTTCAAAAGAAATTGTGTGGTATCGTGGAAGAGAACTAACTTCTGTACAATTGTTTTCCTTTCTCAAACACTGCTCCTCATCCCTGCAAACGGGAGTCCAAATCTTTGCGCACCAAATCACGATGGTGGAGGATACAGGGCACTAGGTATTGTCAGTATTCAAGGTACACTTCGTAGAGAAGAAGTACTCACCCCCATGCATTGGCGGGTGGATTGCTCAAATCATACCAATTCTTCGAGTTACCACCGGCATTGCCCTTCATCAACGTATTCCCAAATGCCTTGCAGACATCCTTATGACTATTTGGCGTATAGATCTTCATCTGCTGCAAATGATCCGGTGCCTCAATTAACGTAGCAGTCATGCCAGCCTCAACATGCCATTCAACGTGGCAATGGAACAAGTTAACTCCTGGGCTGTCAGCGACATATCGGATGGTAGCCCCGCCCTGAGGATGGACTAGGATAACGTCACGACGCATAGGGATGCTGGGGTAGTATGGAGAGTCGGGAAAGTCGGGACCGTTGCCGTAGCGGGCTACGACTGGGAAGTTGTGGCCGTGGAGATGGAAGGGGTGAGCGCGGTCGTCGTGGTTGTCGATTGAGATTTCGACAACGGAGCCGAAGGGGATGACTTGTGGGTTGACACCAGTTCCATAGATTGTGGGGTAATTCACGTCGGCAGCGGGTGTTGTGAGAGCAGTGTACATTGTTGGGACCTTTTCATCGTCAGTGAGTTGTGGTGAGAGGACAAGAAAAACAGGCCTTTGGTGCTACGTAAGAGTTATCGTTGAGTTGGCCTCTCATCTGACCGGCGTTGTTTGGTCCCGAAATCCGCAGCGAAATAGAGCCTGAGAGAAGTTAATGTTGAGAGTAGACAGCATGAATGTTAGGGACATACTGAACATCAGATCCACCTGGGTATGGCTGACCGAACATAGGTGTCACGTCCAGTGGTACCATCAAACTGTCATCGAATGGTTCAGGGACGATTGTGAACCGATTGGCTGGTCCAAAAGCATTGTTGTAGACCAAAGTTGCGCTCACCTGGCAAACGTTAGTGAAGTGCACACCTGAGCTTAGAGTAATTGCTTACAGTCGAGACATAGGAGCCATCTTGAAGGGACTTGTTGGTATCGAACATTGCAACATTCGCTTGAGTAACGATGGCAAAGCTGGAAGTGGCACCAGTCTGGGCCGTGATGAGGACAGTGTATCTCTGGGCCGGGGCGACGTAAACTTGGTTAGTGGGGTAAGGGACGGTGTAGACACCATCAATCTCAACTACGGTCATCTGATGCTGATCAAACTGAAGCCAGAACGGCGCGAATGCAGAAGTGCTGATGATGTGGAAGAGGTACGTCTTTCCTGCCGTCATATTGAAGCTAGCATTCCGAACTTCGTTGATTAGGAACGAATCTGGAACGGGCTCCGTACCACCATAGGTATTGTAGTTGTCTGTTGACTGGTAGTAGTTGATGAGTTGTGGTGCTTCTTTATGGTAGAGGTCTGACAGAGTCAAGACGTATTCAGTGTCGTATTTGTATGGCGCGTAGAAATCGTGGATAATGAACGGGCCGCGAAGACCATCTGCAGTCGTCAGATTCTGCGAGAGATTATTGAACGATCTGATCTTACCGATATATTGTCCTCCAATGTGTGCGTGGTACCAGAAAGTACCAGTTTGGTTGAGCTTGAACTCGTATACGAACGCAGCGAGAATGTTCAGCATTATTCAAGGTATGTGTTTGGATATCTCACTTGATCCTGGGGGAATCGGGCATTGATTGACCATCGCAGGCCCATCCATGTTGTTGGTATCCTGTTGGAACAGTCCATGGAAATGAATGGCCGTAGTCTCACTTCCCAGCATGTTGGCGACATTGATCTTGATTGTATCTCCTGCATTTACGACTATAGCTGGGCAAGGCCACTATCCATTGATTCCACCGAAAGGCCTAGTGAATCCATCCGGAGATGCTAATAGCCAGTCGACATTCCAGTTGTAGGTTCTAAAAATTGGTTTCGGTGGCGCGGGGGGTTTTGGAGTTTTCGGTGCAGCTGTGACCGCGAGCACTTGAAGAGCAGCGAAAAGGAGTATGGATAACTGCATGATTGCGAGTTGACGACTGTAAACGAGTGTGATGCGGCCCACTTTGCCGACTTCTTGCAAAAATTCAAGAACGAGCGAGAGAATTTGAGAAAGAAAGAAAGAAAGAAAGAAAGATAAAGGTGACAGTCCCTATTATATGACCAACCCCAAAAGCAAAATGCTGATCCTTTTTTTCAGCCACTTTACTGGAAGGGAGTGGTAGAGAAACGCAGCTATTCAGACAAACGCTTTGCGAGCGTCGGTTGAGAGACATGTGCTCATACATCTGATATCATTTAGACGCGTAGTCATCTCCACTTGCGTCCTGCTCTGATAAGATGTCACCAGAAGCTCGTAAGTTATCGAAAAAGGTTCAGCCTCAAAATAAACAATTTTAATGTCTCGCAGAGCAGGCTGAAGACGAACAGGGGCTCGATCAGATTGTTAAGTTGAAGATCGGAAAACTTCGGCACTGATTCAAAGATCAAATCCTCTACAGTATCTTTTCAGAGTTATCAACAAAGACGGTAGAGAGGATAGAGGAGAATTCATGAATCCTTTGTGTGAGGAAGAGCACAAGTCTTGTGGCTTGACGCTTGCCCCTTTCCCGGGACTCGACAATGCCCGAGATGAAAGCGGCTGGTGGCAAAAGAAAGCATACCTCAAACCACTCAGCAGAATTTGCCTTCACCCTGCCAAGCTGCAGACGCCCATTCACGGGCCGTGGAAACGCGCTATGGGATGGATTCCGACTTTTTGTTATCTCCATTGTTTAAGACCAAGACGTTACGCGGGGGCGAAAAGGGGCTCGCTTCGTGATCCTATTCTGGCTCTGCCAAACACCAACACCTCAGTCCCAATTCGCAGGATACTTTCAATATCTGATTTTGAGATTTCCCATTTGAATCTATGGCGCTCGTGGATTGTATCACATTCCATCGTTCCGTGCAACAGACCATCACCGGCCAAACCCAATTTGATTCACAGGCTGTCCAGATCGGCAAGCACCGTTAGTGGTACGATGTTCACCAATGGCATCTCTTGGTACTATGCTCACTTTAGTTCACCGGACTGAGAGCTTTTCGATAGTAATAGACTGTTCTTCCGCATCAACTGTAAACAAGCTTTTCGGCGCTGGTCCCCGTTTATTTTTGTGCTGAAGAGACAAGCGCGACCGTGGCTGAAAAGGTCTTGAGAAATATCCCACCGACGGAGATCAGGGCAGACAGAGTTCTTCCCACCTTTCTTCCTTAATTTTCGCTATTATGGGGGTTACAATCATTATAGAACTATCCCTCCTTCGTTACTTGCAAGGCCGGTTATGGCTGGAGACTTTTACAGGAGCTGCGTAAAATGTTCAGCTTTTTCAACTACTGCTTTTCTTCAAGTCTCGAGCTCAAGAGTATCCAGACCCAGCACCTAGAATGCTCAATTCTGGGCGGCTAACATAAGAAGCTATATGGAAGATGTCACCAAGTGACGACGATGTTATGAATTAATATATACCCCAAGTAAGGAGCGTAACAAACAAAACCCATAAGTCAAACCCAACCTCGATACCCCTCAATACCGTGCTATGCCTGCCATCTCAGCCTCAGCACCTATCCCCTCTCCCCTTATTACCACTCTCTACTTAGCATTCGACCACCCCTTAACATAACACAACCGACTCCCCACAAAATCCGTATTCGTAGATACTTCAAACGGCATCCCAACATCAAACATTGTCGATCCCACCGTAGCATGCAAGTCCGAAAAGATACGGCATTCAGCCGCCCCAACATCCGTCGTATTGTTCACCGTGCTCAAGATGATCTCTGAAGCAGAACATCTTACTGTGCCAGAAGGATCGCAAGGAGTGGGGATGTTGAGCGATGTAGGAGACTTTGACCGGGTCGAGTCCGTTAGAAGTTACTACTTCGATGTTGACGATGGGGTTGATGAGGGATGGTGGGCGGCGGGGCGGAGACAGTCGTGGCAGGCTCGGGGGGCTCGGGGTGCTGGTGCTGGTGCTGCAGAGGAGAGGGCGGCGAGGAGGGTGATCGTTGAGACGAGGATTGAGGAGAACATTTTGATGTTTGATTGGTGGGTTATTAATTAGGTAGCGGTTGAGGTGAATTGAAGTGATGAAGTGGTTTTAATGCTACAATTGAACGACTGTGTGATAATAGATAAGAAAAGACTCAAAGAAAGAGACGAAGGAAATGAAGCTTGATGTTTTTGGTTTGCTTGATGTGTATGATATGAAAATGAAAAATCTTGGAGGAGAGATAAGGATATATACATCCAGAGTATGTGAGTGAGATCAAGCCTGCTGGAAACGCTCCATTGTGGCTCGAACGGGCATTGCCAGACTTCTGACAGGAGGCTCTGGCTCCCTACCCAAGGACTGGGCTCCGGGACAAGCATGCGGGGTTGGGCGTTGAAGCAAAGTGCTGGTTCCATAGGGCTAGGTCTTTCGGAAGAGTTCGTAAATCTCAACTAGTTAGGTACTGGGGGGGAGAAAAGCAGAGTGCTGCGCAGTAACGAGATTTAGATATATTCACGTGATCCGAAGAGGCAGGGCCTCTCTTCCAGGCAGGACCATCAACTCAATGGAGATTTGGATGACTGGATACGATCGGATATATGTGGCCGGTGAGCATCTCCATTCCGAGTTGTGAAATCAGCCTGAAATGGTCAAGTTGTGAGTCGCAGCAGTCAACCACTATAGGTGGGCACCGTGTGCGAAAGCGAGAGGCACAGGAGAAGAAGCTCATCGACCTCACCAAACGCAGAACAAGTTGATCGAGAACCTCATTTCAATCTAAAAATGCATTCGTGAGATATGAATCTGTATGCTCACTTGAGAACAGCTTCAAGGACCGAAAAGTTCGTTCCGGCAACCCCGTGAATCTTTGCAAGCTCAAACCCGGACTTATCGAGCAATGCTCTCCACTGCTTCTCACTCCTCTCCATGCCACTGAAAGTTAACATACAGATATCGTACCAAGCAGTCTCGATATCCGTTCGTCCTATCGGTAACACGATCTCCGAGATCAGGAGTCTAGAAGTCCCTGGTGTCATAGCTGCACTGATGTTCTTGAGAATCGCAACGCATTCGTTTTCGGGCCAATCGTGAAGGCAGCGACGAATGTAGTAGATGAGAGCGCCTGGGATATTAGTATGAGAGATGTTAGCGGGAAGGTTTGAAGTACCTTGGACAGGTTGCGGGGTGAAGAAATCGTATCCCATCTTCTCAACACCGGGAAGAGGATCGGCGATTGCCTGAATCACTTGTTGCTGATCTTGCAAAATCATCTTTCCTTTGATATCAGGACAGAGTTGTCGAATAGCAGTCGTTGCTTGACCATTTCCGCCTCCAACATCCACGAGCAATACCGTCTCGTCTGTCGTCTCGACCTTGCTAAGCTCCTGCTGGAAAGGGAACAGATTGTAAGGCAAAGTGGTTGCTGCAGTCTTTGCTTCCATTGCTGCGTTAAAGTTCTTGAATCTAACAGGGTCTTTAGCGAAAAATTCGAACATATTTAGGCCTTTGGTGTCGTGGGCGTAGGTGAATGGGTTGTTGGTGAGGGAGTTGGGGTTCTGATATCCGTTCTTCTTGAGAAACTCGGAGAGCTTGACACTTGGTGGGCCGAATTCATCGAACCTGTACCGAGTCAGCAGGCAGGCCAGACTTGAACTTCTCAAGATAAAACTCGCATCATTTTGAAGCCTCCCCTGAGAGGTGGGAACAAGTAGACCATCGAGTTTGGGGTGTGAGAATATACTTCGGGACTGGGTTCCATAAAATATAGTGGCACGACAATGCGCATCAAGCGTACTTCGCAGCGTCAGCGCTGGCCCTAGCCATATAATTGAATGCTCTCACGGACCGAGAAGAGCTTCGTCAACATTCAATTTCTGCGCAAGCTCGGACGCTGACATGCCACTTCCATCAGGTGGGAGTACATCGAAAACTCCCATCTCTAACAAAGCTCGCAAAGAGCCTGAGCGGAAGCACTGATAGCAATTTAGTATATCGCTTTGTCCCAATGCAGGTACTGACCTCTTCGAAGTTCAGCGTGACCATATTTATTGGGCCATAGACAGCACTCTGCATCTGCTTCACGCTGTCGAGCATTTTGACCTGACATTGTGCGATTTCACCCAACGCAGCAGGATCATTTAGAGATATGTTCTTCTCAAATGTCGTGGAATAGGAATCAACGGCAGCAGTGAGCTGTGCTAGGTTTGATTTGATAGCAGCATGCTGCTGCTCCATCATGGTCTTGATATCCATCTTCGTTGCTGGGAGGCGGGGGGATCTTGGGAATAACTTCAGTTGAGCAGCCCGCCTCTTGACCTGTGCTGTTGAGCTTGAACAAGCAGTGCCAGAAACAAAAAATGTGGATGAAAGAATTATACATGATAACAGATGAAAGTCTCAGTCTCATATTGGCAGGTCAAATGCCCCGCCACCCAGGCACGCTGTTCATGGTGGGGTCGAACTCCCAACTGCAGCGGACGCGTCCCCCGAGTGACCGCCGCGCCCGAGGCATCTCGTACTGTACATCACATCTGGTTCTGCTTGTCCACTACGAACGCTGAAATCTTCAGCTGAACCTTCTCTGCCCGCGGGCCATACGTCGGTCCAGTGCGACTGGGCGATGATCCAAAGATGACTTCTCTCTCTCTCTCAACGACAGCTGCCAAACCACGGTCTCAAATATTCCTTTCGGCTCGGCTCGAGCTCGAGCTCGCATCAAACTTCCATGCCACAGCTCGCCTGGATAATTGCAATTGCGGACGAGTAGGAAACCTCTCCGGTCGTTCGATGGCTGCATCGGAAGAGATCCAGTCCGCGCCATCAACTGGGAGGGGCCGGTACCCTTAAGAGCCATCGCAATCGAGACATGACTCGCAGCGAAAGTTTATAAACTTTATCGCAGTTCCCCGCAAAATGTAAGTGAAACAGTCTCGTGAAGGCAAAAGATTTGATTCATATCGACTTCAACTCGAATTGATCAATTGATATCGTTTTGTCAAGAGAGAGCCATGGAACGCAAGGCGGATGGGCCTTATGCTCCAGCGGACGCTAGGCCTGAAACGGACGCTCAGCCCGCTGCACCTCCTGTCACCTCAACAATTAACAACCACGAGGAGTCATCATCCGATGAAGACGCAGAAGATCATGGAGAAGGCACCATCGAGACCGATTCATTCCACGACGATAACTCGGCATATGGAGAGGCAGACTACGTGAGTGAGACAGCGACGCTCTCGTCGGATATCTTGCGGTACAGAGAGGAAAATGGGAGGACATACCACTCTTACGGTACAAAGACTTTTGTTATTCCCTCGTCTCGAATGATCCGGCTGGCTGACTCTAGACAGGTTCTACCGAACATTGGGGACCTAATGATGAGCAGGCGATGGAGCAACAGGATCTCAGGTGAACCATTCTCGCGCCTATAGCAGGAGATACAGCTAATGGTGGAAATGCAGCCACCATCTTTGGACACTCCTCCTAGAGGACCAATTCTTCCTTGCACCAGTCACAAACCCGCAGGTACACAGACCAACTTTTCCCTCCATGTTCGAGTACTTACTCGAGTAGAAAGTGCTGGACCTTGGAACTGGGACGGGAATCTGGGCTATGTGAGAAACTGCCACTTCTCTATCCGAAGGCACTGAATCATCACTGACACATATACCAGGGACGTCGCAGACCGGTACCCATCCTCAGAAGTAAAAGGCATCGACCTCTCTCCCATACAACCTCTCTGGACACCACCCAACTGCTGTTTCGAAGTCGACGACTACAATTTACCTGACTGGGGCATCGATTCACGATACGACCTCGTTCACTCACGAGAGCTTCTCGGCAGTATTCCCAATTGGTTATCTTTTCTCGCAAAGGCCTTCCAAGCTCTTAAGCCAGGCGGCTGGATCGATTGTGCTGAACCAGACATCCACGTGACGAGCGATCACGTGCAACTTCCAGATGACGATCCCAACAAGGAATGGGTCAAGCTATTTCGAGAAGTTGGTGAGAGATCAGGTATGACCTTTGAACCGGCAACGAGACTGAAAGGATGGCTTGAGGAAGTTGGCTTTGTCAACGTGACTGAGAAGATCTATCGTGTACCTGTGGGGACATGGCCTCAAGATCCGAAACAGAGGACGCTTGGCTTGTGGAATCAGGCTAGATTGTCCAAGGGTATGCGAGATTTTACTGAGAGACGGATGAGGAACTTCATGGGGGTATGCACTCCTCACTATTGTCGACTTGAATCCCGGCTGACAGGACGACAGTGGAACGACATTGAGATCAATGTACTTATAGCTCGTTCTCGAGCAGCTGTTCTCAATTCAAATCTCTGTACACACCAGGATCTGTGAGTATTTGAATGTCGCTTCTGGAGTACCTTGTTGATAGTAGTGCAGGTACTTTGTTTGGGGCCAAAAGCCACAGACATGAATGGGGGTCGACAGGCTCCAGTAAGGAATGCGCCGAAGAATGCCAACACAACACCATCATGGCTTCGGGTCAGCAGCCCATCTTCTCATTCACACGCGGCAGCCCAGACGAGATCACTCATCACGCTCCACGTCAGGATACCCGATTCTGCTTCCGTCATGTCTATATATTATAGGCATACCCTTTCCAAGGCAGAGCAGCGAGATCTCGAGAGAAAGCAATTCAACAATATCTCTCTCGAGGTCGCCTCGGCACACGCCTTTGAAAATGACCAATGGGACGGCTTCTGTGCGGATTTCTCAGAGCAGAAGCTTAGAGAGATGTTGAACCAGCCCTCCATCGATACTCAGCACGTTAAGTTGAACAAGAGGGATGTCCTATACATCTTCTGTGACGCCGCCGGTTTGGACCCGGAACGATCTGATTATCATGAACGTTGGACTCTCACGAAGCCAACAGTCCGAACTTATGCGCAATGCATATGCCGCTATGTCAACGAACGAAGAATTCGCTTTGTTCCTTCTCCATCCCCAGACCCAAATAGCGGCAATATCAAATCACCAGCTGGACGTGCTCGTAGTCGGTCTCCAGTCTCTGGAAACAGGAGGTATAGGTACCGAAAACGAGATCCAATTGAACCCGTCAGAACGTCCGACCCTAATCAGAAGAGCTGTGCTGTGATCGCACCAGAAGACTACGACCTCATCCTAAGTAGAACGAATCCTGGGGCCAGAGCTTCGGAGATCACGAAGATCCTCACAGCGCTGAATGCTACTGGCGACAATTTTTGGTCTCTGGATTACCTTTTCGTGCCATTCGAAGAACAGGATAGGAAGCACTGGATCCTAATGGGCATAGCCCCAAAGCAGAAATTCTTCTTCATTATTGATCCCGTTACTGCCGAATACGAAAGAAATGGACCAGAAGGGAGCATTCTTCTACAAATCGCCTTTAATCAATGGCTTACCAGGCCAGACGACGGACCTAAGAACTGGCCCTTGTACGGACAATGGGCAAGACGGGGGCATACAACCGATGGCAGTCCTGACGTAATCAGACAGGCGGATGGGTACAACTGTGGTGTCTACGCAGTCACGAATCTCTTCTGTCTTGCATTTGGCTTTGATCTATTGTGTTATGAGACAAAGGACTTGACTCCGTTGAAGAGACCAAACATGGTAGAAGAACTCAGGAATGGAGGTTTCGGTAAAAATAGAAAATTCGAATACTCGCTACTTGACCTTCCAGGCAATCATTACACACTCTTTGACCCGAAGCTCAAAGCTAGTTCGTACTACCCTGACCGTGGTCACGTAGATCCAGGCCAAGGATCGGGAGGTGGAAACATAGGAAGGATGGCAGCCAGCTTCTCGCCACTAGTTGATCCGATTGATACTGCCGACGACGACGAAGATATGGGTGAACAGCACGCACTTCCGCCCGTTCAACTTACAGCCGCAGAGATAGCAGCCCGTGTGGTAGCTGGGCTGCTCCGACAGCCCAGGCAACTGAAAAAGTCCGAAATTACGGAACTTCTTGGGAGACTTGGTGGCCACGAGCCATGCAATGTATGTAATGGACCAAACCTCCTGAACGTTGACCCTGGGGACTTTGCAGGATCAGATGATGAGCTCACTGATGATGACGATGGTCTTAACTCCGACATTAGCGAAGGCGATGATGGAGAGACTCCCGAGCCGATCTTGACAGCAGAAGAGCAGTACGCCGCCTTCAGGAGGATACTCGATGGTCCTGATACCGAGGAAAAAGACGATTTTCTCGAGCAATTGAAAGAGATCGATAATGCCCCTTGGCCACCACAGTTCGACAAATATCGCCACCAAAAGGCAGGATTCATCTATGCCAACATCACCCTTCCTGATGGTTGTGGTGAGGTCCTTCCCTCGACCAGGAAGTTTCTCAGAGATGGCTGTAGAAAATTTCCTATCACAGGGGTCAAGGAATGGAGGACAACGCCAAGAGCTGCTATTAAGATTTGGGCGGAGAGCGAGATGAGCGCATTCATGGCGAGAGCGTTGGAAGAAGTTGAGACGAAGCCGTATCCCGGGATAGGAAGGGGATATGAACGGTGGAAAGCGGGGTTGGGAGAGGTTGAACAAGGTGGAGGCTCAGGCTCTTCCTCTGAGTCCACCGTTGACGACACTGCTGAGGACGAGGCTTTTTGATGAAACAACGACCTTTCGAATGAGTGTAGCAGCTGGAAGCTTTCTTTAGGGAAGGAAGAGAATATTTCGTCCTTCGATGAGGGGTGCTGGAGGTCGCTAAGGTCAGGGGCTCGCTTCTGTTGATGCCCTCAGTCAGCACCGCATAAAGTCGTATAGCTCTCACTAACAGGTTTTCCCTGTCATTCTTATCCAATGCGATTTATTACCGAGTTTTCAAACACTCCTATTTCTCCTTTCTCATAAATTTTTGGAGCGCGTCTGCCGGTGTCAACCTCGGTCTTTTCCTCTTCCCAAAAAACACGCCATGACGAAGCTTTCCATCCAGATTGTTTCAGAGAGCCTCCCTCCTCCATATAAGGTTGTAATAAAGATGTACGATTAAGGCAAAGAACCTCTCTTCACTAACCAGCTCCCCCTCGCTACGGGCCGACGGCACCGCGGAGCGCCCTGCAGGACAGGGATTCGAAATGCACCCCAGAATCTGTTTCACCAACGGCACCATCTGCCGAGCTTGCGAGATTGAAATGAGGCAGGACGTTTCCATTTTGATCTGGTGTTCAAATGATTGGTCCATGGTTTCGAAGAAATGATCAGATGGACTTGAAGCACGCCGTTGCGGATCTTTCATCTATATGCCCATGCACTAGCAGAGCTTGTTCTTTACCACAATGAACTGACTTCTCGATATATAATTCCTTGACTTCCTTCTAGGTGCCAAAATGCTCACTCTTTATTCCCCTCTCAAACGAAAACAATTATGAAGAAATCAACTCTCCTCACACTTCTCGCAGGGGTCATTGCTCCTGCTGTGGCACTCAGCGGCAAGGCAACGACAACTGTATGACTTCTCAATCCAGAGTAAAAATAATCCACTGACAGTACTCGTAGAGATACTACGATGGCCAAGAAGGAGCCTGCGGGTGTGGAAATACCAGCGGTGCGTTTGGCTGGCAGGTTCGTCTCCTTACCCATCTCCCTAGTTCTACCTCCCCTCATCCTTTTACCATCGGCCAGTTTTAACATCTCAACAGCTAGGCATCTCCTCAGGAGTCTATACAGCAGCCGCCTCCCAAGCGATCTACTCCTCCTCGGGAGCAACATGGTGCGGCACCGGCTGTGGAACCTGCTACCAATTGACTTCAACCGGTTCCTCTCCTTGCTCGACTTGTGGGACGGGAGGGGTGAGTGGACAGAGCATTATTGTTATGGTTACGAATCTGTGTCCGAATAATGGGAATGCGCAATGGTGTCCTGCTGTTGGAGGTGAGTGAATCTTGTCTTCTTGATTTACGACAGTTTAGAATGGAGGAGATTTGCGTGAAAATAGACGGTGTTGAGGGTAGGAGAGAACTGACACAGAGGCTTATAGGAACGAATGAGTACGGATATAGCTACCATTTTGATATCAATGCGAACAGTGAGGTGTTTGGGGATAATGTGGTGGTGGACTTCACGGAGGTTGCTTGCCCCAGTACGGCGGTGAGCGACTACTCGCAGTGTGTGTGTGCGTAGGAAATCAAAATGAAGGGATATAAGGAAGGACGCAAAGCCTGTATATAGGAAATTATCGAGAGCGTCGCACATAAGGGAAGACTTTGTACATAAGGGAAAATACTACCCTCCACTTGGAAGCTCGAGTCTCATTGCCAGACTAACAACACCAGGAGATCTACAATTATAAGCAGACTCGACATGTATCCCAAGGACTTCGTCAGTTCTCATCTATCATCCCAAGACCCCTCACTCACCACCCTCCTTCCCACCCAGCTCCTTCCTAAAGAACGTAGCATCACACCTCATCCCATCCGGCCAACTCGCATAATCCTTACATGTCCCCCATTCCTCCCACCCCAACCTCCTATACATCTCCCTCGCCGGACTCTTCGTCGCTGTATCGAGAACCAAGAACTCTTTCCCCTCATCCCTCGCAAAATCCTCGACGTAATCCATCAATTTCCTCGCTATGCCTTGTCTCCTCGCTGAAGGCGCTACCAGGAGTTTGACGACTTCGGCTTTATGGATGTGCGTTACCTTTGGGGAGACGGTGAGTTGGACTGTTGCGAGGATGACGGGGTCTGGGGAGGTGGAGGTGAGGATGAAGAGGTGTTGGTTTGGTGTTGTTATTAGGTGGGAGACTTGGGTCCAGTATGTTAATACTTCTTGGTATGAGAGGGGAGCGAGGAAACCGATTGAGGAGCCTTCGTTGACGCAGTCTTGGAGAAGTCTGCAGAGCTGAGTCATGTATTGGGAGACTTGCTCTGATTTGGTGAGTTTGGTTATGGTGAAGGGTGCTGACCGGGTTGAGGCATTGGCAGCCGGCGCGGTTTTCGTCTCCATGTTTTCGAGTTCCGACTCTGTCTGGTACCTTGCGCATGAAAGGATAGATATTGAAGAAGCTTCACAGCTTTGATAAGGTTCGTTCGAATTTGGCCCGATCACGTGCGAGGGAGCTGAAATGAGTCATTCTTTGGGCAAAGAAGTTCCCGTTTAATCTTCCTCCAAGTTGATATTTCCATCCCACTCTTGGCGAAACTTTATTCGTAAGGTTGGAGTATCACAAATGACCAATCACGGTTGAGCCCCCCGAACAGTATCCCAAACCCATCGAATTTCTCTGGTTACCACTGCTGGCTGAAGCATTTGTATGTTGTGTCCAGCATCATCGACTCGAATGAAACGACTGTTATCAGACAAATTCAGCAGTTCTTCCTGCCAAATCGTCCACTTCTCATCGAAGTTGCTGAGAAATTTCTCATATTGGGCTCGTTCGGCTTCTTTGCCATTTCCAGCAGCGACCCCAGCGTCGAACATACGCTTCATGTCTCTGTAGGTATTGGCCTTGATGACACTAATTGGATAGCTTCCAAGTATCCGGTCCTCAATCTGCTTTTTCGAAGCAAGTGCTTTTCCATCGTTCTTCCACCCTCCTGACTCCGCACCCTAGGTCTTCTGATGTTGAGGATCATCTTGCGATTGCTTGACTTCACTCCATTCCTTCTCGGAAAGGACATGCTCAGCCTCAAGGCCCGTATCCTTCAGCCGGCTCAGGCCCTCTGTAACGGCAGTGACACAAGGTGGTGGCCAATTGCCACCGTCGAAGGACTTCTCAGTGTTGGCGTCGACGAAAATCACCCCAACAACATCGCGGCGTCGAAGGTGGAGAAATTCTCTCGCTGTGATGCCTCCCCAAGAATAACAAACGATGATAAATGGAGGTTCGATTATAGCATTCTTCAGAAGGATGTCTAATTCGCTAGCGACCGAAGCAGCAGTGATAGCTTCAGGTAGTTGAGGTGGTGGTTCGCTGCGTCCGAGTCCAGACCGATCGTATTGAACCCATCGCGCGAAGGGAAGCACGAGACGTCGCACAGCAACCCATTCAGCGATTGTGCTGCCTAAACCTTGCATGAGAAGGATGATAGGTTCTCCAGGCTTGCGATCAGGACCAGAGGCTGAGAGGAAGAGCTTGCGGGTGCCGATGGAGACCATCTCAGACTTCTCCCCGCTGTCCCAGCTTGTAGAAGACATCCTGAGAATTCAAACCGAATAACACGACTTAATGCACTCAGGATCAATTGAAGTAGTTGCATAGAGAATATATATGAGAGTTGGCAAGGAAGAAAGAGTGACGTTCACAACAAG
This sequence comes from Acephala macrosclerotiorum, assembly GCA_014904845.1. Lineage (NCBI taxonomy): Eukaryota > Fungi > Ascomycota > Leotiomycetes > Helotiales > Mollisiaceae > Acephala > Acephala macrosclerotiorum. Next base: position 80,302 of record MU119370.1, read on the forward strand.
AAGCTGACTTGGAGGCACCGTCTCAACTAACGAGTAACCTTAACGCCGCTAAAATCTCAAGCACAATAGTCAGGACCTAGCCTTAGTGGGCGCTCGAGTCGACCCCAAAATATGGAGTCTAGGCACCGGCAGTGCTATCATCGAGAATTTACCTTTCACAAGTAAAACGTGTATTCTATCCCGAGTACTCTTGGGCTATAGCTTCACTCAGAGTCTGTTCGTCTGCTTGTTACAGGTATTCTTGAATCTTCAGAAAGGGAATGAAGGTATCCTCACGCCGTGCGACCCCTCAGGGGCTCGGTCGCTAAAATGCGTGCCTGGGGAACGGACACCGAAGCTTTCAACCCGCCGCACCTTTATCTTCTTCATTCACAACATCACCAAGTCATCTCAAGAAAATCACAACTCAACTCAATCCAAGTTGCACGACTCTCAAAAAAGCTCTTCTGGGATGAAACCACCTTCACATGCGGCGATTGCAAATTCGGGAATTTTCGAACACACTGCGCCATATAATATATCCGATCAGAATGAGTTTCGAAGGCTCCCCATCAACTCTTAGGTGTCCCACCTGCTCTAGAATAGGCAAGAAGAATAGAAGGATGCGAAAATTGAAAGCATTGATTGGGGATGATGGACAAGTGGGCGTGGAAGAGGTTGAGGAGATTAGACGGAAGATTGAGGGATCAGGGTATGAGATTGGACATTTGGAGTCGAGGCGGGTTCTGAAGTTGGAGCAATGAAGCAAGGGGTGAGGCAGTTAAAGATGTTGAGAGAAGAAGTTCTAGGGCTTGTTGAGTTTGATTGGGGTGATTGATGGCATTTTGACCTCGACCGTGGGCGATTGAGAAGAGAATGGGGAATATGAGACAATGAGTGGTAGACGGCGGAAGAAGAGTTGACTGAGAAGAATGTGAGCAGTTCACTTGAAATGATAACACCAGAGAATCATGTTCTCGTTGCTGGGGACTTTGTATGTATGATCGCGATATCATGTTAAAAGAAACGTAGTAAAAAGTTAAGTAGACATTTGCAATGCTTCAAGTCGCCTGGGTTTCAGCGCCTGAGGGTGAGAAATAACTGTAGATTTAGCGATGAAGGCCCTGTCGTTTAGTGATCTGGCGCTATCCCCTCGTCCGCTGAGACATGTCCAGCGCTAAGCAAGAGGGTCTTGCTTGGATTACACAGCATAAAATTATGTACTATTGCATATAAATTTATTAGTAATCTACATTACTTAGGTGAAATCGCGTTTAGCAGCCCTTTTACAATCACGCGTTCTACCAATGGAGGTTCCTCCTATTCTACCCACACAGCCAAAGAAGCAAAAAGCCCGATCTCTTGAGGATATACTCCTTAGCCTTGGACCAATTACAGGCGTATCGTACGAGCCCTTTAAGCCTGAGCCTAAATAAATTTATATGCAAAAGTACATAATTTTATGCTGTGTAATCTAAGCAAGACCCCCTTGCTTAGCGCTGGACATGTCTCAGCGGACGAGGGATAGCACTCGCTTGGGACAGCCTCTGGAGCTAGTACCCCGCACCTGGTCTCGGGCCAATTTTCAACAACATTTCTTCAGCTCAGCTTTGTAAACACACACGAAGACCAGTAGATCCTACTCTGAACGCCTAGCTGTCCTCAGTTTTCGAGTGTTGTCTCTCATGATTATTGAGGAAGACGTTTGAATTCCTTTTAGAAGAAGCGGGTTGAAATTACCCCGCACTTCTCACATCCTTCTCATTCCGTCCTCATGCTCCACGGATAATCAAAGAGGAAGATTACTCACACCAGTCTTCCCCTCCAGCTCCACCTCTCGACCTCATTATTCCTCATTCCACGAAGATGTGCTACTACGAGCGAGTCATGCATTCATGCGGAGATCACGAATACGGAGACTTCAAAGCTCACTGCGACCAGTTGAAGGCAACCCACCCACCCATAGTCTGCAACAAGAGGCTCCTACGAGGCACAACATCGAGACCCTCAACATGCCCTGATTGCCAGTACATTGCGTGGAGAACAAGAATAATTCAATACTGGGGAAGACAAGCCAGATTCTGGCAGAAGAGAGGAAATCACACACTAGTGAAGCAGCATCTCGACAGGATTGTGGAGTTGAAGAATTCGCTTTCGGAGTACGGGGCTGGTCGGGAGCGTCGCCAGATCTTGCTGTTCAAGCATGATCCGGAGATTGGAGCGTTGAGGCTCTATTCCCAGGAGAAACTTGATGAGCTGTGTGAGGAGGTTGTACCACTGTCTGTGGCTATGAGGTGCCTCGAGGATTTGAAGCAGGAATGTAATGAGATCATGGATTTCGACCGAGAGGAGGCATAAGAAAACGATTCACGAGCTAAAGAGACTTTACAAGGATTTGAGGAAGAATTCAAGAGCGTGGACAGGCCAAATACCATGCTTTTGAATGGCTTTTCGATGGGTGGCATGTTGTTACCTCTCAACATGGCGTTTGGAAGATGGGACGGACTTTGCCGGAAACTTGAAGGCATATGAGATCTATTGAAATCCATCACTTTGACTTTCATGTCTCTCCATCGACAACTATAGCCACCCCACGGTCTCGAGGGCGATCAACAGACGGACAGCACGTGACCACTTTCTCCTCATTTCAAAGGACTGCGAAAGTGTCGTTGAGAAGTATGCATAGCTGCTTTATTTTCATTTCAATAAGTAGCTAACCTGAAATGAGTCATAGATTAGGGACATGTATTGTGCTCCTGTAGTTTTAATAGCAGAATAACCTCACGTTGCTTTTCCTGCGGCGGTGGAATTATCTCACTGAAACATTTCCACCCGGCAAGATTCCCTTCACCTTCTCTTCTCACAAACCAAAATCAACGACACCAAGCTTCTCCTCTTGATCTCCCTCCACAGTGTGTTTCTATGCAACGACCACTTTCACCTGCGGCGACTTCGAATGGTCTACGAGAACAACCACTCAGCAGAAATGTGTGACAACTGTCTCGCGATCCAGCAGCAAACCGCCGCAATCCGTGCACCGTGAGCTCGTATATTCCCTGAAGACGAAAGTCCCAGCGTCGAGGAGATGGAGAGGATGGTCAAGGATCTGTATAGCCGGGGCTTTGAGCTCAATCGGACTTGGACTTCGAATGAATTCAGCAGATGACATCGCGATGCGAGAACGATGAAAATTGGCCCCGGAGGCATGTTTGACGCCGATTTGGAAGCTAGGGACACCTTGAAGGAAATATCGTTTCGTGGGGTATTCCAGAATGCAGGTAACGAGCCTAGGATTATAAGTCTGTATTTTCTAGGCATTTTCTAAAGCATTTTTAAGCGACGAAAACTAAGCTTGACGACTTTACTTTAAAAGTATAAAATACGCATAAATCAGAATTATTTGAATTTGTATTACGATATTTATAAAAAGCTATAATAAGTTTATAAAGTAAATTTGAGTTAATTTGGTTTCGTGATTAAAAATCGAAATTTGGTTTTAGCGTTTTAATTATTAGTAAAAAGGCCCGAAGAGCCCTGTAAAATATAGACTTATGATCCCAGGCTCGTAACTTTATTAACATTAGCCACAATCCGGATATCCCCAAGTTTGAAGATTCAGCTGACATATATATCGAGGTACATTTCTCGAAGAGACGAGGACATGAACTGTCTTCTACCACACAAAATGGCTTCATTATCTCAAGAATCGGCAGTCGATGAAGTCTTCCATCGTCTCCAAGATGTCTACTCTTCACTGTCTAACGCAAAATCACCCCTTGAAGCTATGAAAGCAAAGGCTCAGCTACGAGCTACAGCATTGGAATTGGCTTCAGCGGTCCAGCAACCACACGAAGCTGCGACCGCGTTTGCGATGAGCAATGTCGTACATCCATGTTACAGAGCCGCAGCCGACTGTGGGATCTTGACTCAGTGGCCGAAGGAGACTATGACTGCTCAGGAACTGGCTCAGAAGACTGGGGCAGATGCACGATTGATTGGTGAGTCGAGAAAAACATACTAGATCACAGTAGTTAATCTTTGACAGCTCGTCTAATGCGCATCCTAAATCCTTCTGGTGTATTCAAAGAAGTTGGCGAAGAAACGTACTCTCATAACGGCCTTTCCACCACACTTTCTATCCCGGCCTTCCTGGGAATGCTGAAGTTCACCTCTCCTGGAGTTGCCAAACTCCCAGAGTACCTCACAGCGACAGATTACAAGAACCCAGGCTCCACCACTGGAACAGCCACGCCATTTCAATACGGCAACAACACGCCCCTAAGCTTCTACCAAGCACTTGCTAAAAATAGCAAAGCAAGGGCGGGGTTTGATGACCAGATGAAGAGACATGTGGCGATGGAACGAGCGAAATCGCAAATGGGATTCGCTTCTATTTATGATTTCCAGGGAGAGATTGGGCCACTAATCACGTCGAGTGAGGAGGTGTCCCTGGTGGATGTTGGAGGTAGTCAGGGTCATGTCTTGGAAGATGTCAAGAAACACTTACCTGATTTGAAGGGGAGATTAGTTCTGGAGGAGCTTCCCGAGACTCTGGGTAGTGTGAAAGTCCCTGAAGGTGTGGAGGCAGTACCATACAACTTCCTCGAAAGTGTACAGCCTGTCAAGGGTATGCCAATATCCTTACATTGAAATGCGATTGAACTGACTGAAATATCAGGGGCTGCGTGCTATCTTTTCAGACAGATCTTCCTAAATTGGAGCGACGAGAATGGAAAGCAGATCCTGAAGAATACTCTTCCGGCTTTGAAGAAAGGTCATTCTCGAGTTCTGATTATGGAGCCTGTCCTCCCACCAGTTGGAGCTCCGCTTCAAGCAGCATTGATGGACATCCAAATGATGCAGATGGGTGGCGGATTGAGAACCGAGAAACAGTGGAGGGCTTTCCTGTCAGAAGCTGGCTTTGAGGTCGTCAGACTCTTCAAGTCAAACTCGGTGTATGCGATTATTGAAGCTATTCCGAAGAATTGAACTTCGCTCTTGCGGCAATGGTCCTTCTATTCTGGACGTGGGAGATTTAATGAACGAAAATTAAAGGATCAACCAGTAACGTTATTGGACTCCATGGAGAGCTAAGGTACGCCTTTGATTATGAACTTTCACAGCCGATGTCACAACGTGAGAGATGTTCTCAAAGAGCATTTCTTAGACTAATACTGAGATTGAATTTTTATTGCTTGTAACGTAGTCTTAATCAAGGCAGAATAGGTATGCACTGCTCTTTTCGTAGGCGGTGTACGCTCTACCCCGCACCTCTCGTATCGTTCACTATCATCCATCCGCATCATCTTGCGAGGTATACGCCGATTACTCAATTCACTTGTCCATCCCCACCAAAGTCTTAGAACTAAGATTACGCTTTCAGCTCTACACATCCAATTCGAGCCGCCAAGAATGTGTTTTTACGATTGCATGCGCTTCACCTGCGGAGACTGGAAATGGGGCCACTTCAAAGCACATTGCTCCAAAGACCTTAGCACCGGCGAGACTTGTGGTACGAAACTCGTATCCACTGAACATTACGTGAATGAGCTTTGCGTACGTTGTAGCATAATTGAGGTCAATTGCGGCCGGATCATGAGAAAGCGAACTAAAAACGCTGGCTGGAGTAGCCAAAGCCTCCGCCAAACACGCGAATACATCGCTGATGTTGAAAACACTATTTTTGATCTTCATCTCGGCCGGCCTGTTAATGGGGATACAACGCCTTCATACACGACCGAGGAAATGAAAAGGGTTATTGACGGGTACATAGAGATGTATGGGAAGGTCGCGATGCTGAAGTTTGAGAAGAGGCAGTTGGAGGTTGTCCGGAAAAGGACGAAAGACTTGCTGTCATTCTTCGAATCTTAAAGGGTTGGAATGTGTAATGCTGCTTTAGGGCCATTTGCTGGAAGTTTCGACGGTAGGCCGAATGGCAACTTGAGAAGAGAAAGGTACTGTACAAAGATAGCGCGTTGAGAAGTTGAGATGTGATGGCTTTCCTACGCCCGACAACTGCGCCTTTGAGATGCATTTGACCCAAAGTGCAAACAGCAAAATGAGAGAGCCTAGTCATGCGCCTCACGAGACGCCGATGCAGTCTTGCATAATTTTGGTTGATTGGTTTGGGTAGTTTCGAGGCTTCGTGGCTGTGCCGAGCAGGAATCTTCTTCTGAACTTTTCTCCTCGCGCATTCACATCCAATAAATAATTTGTCCAAAGTATCACAACCACTGAGTCCACAGCATTATGTGTTTCTATGAGCAAATCAACATGGCTTGCGGTGACTGGAAGTAGGGAAACTTTCGAGCACACTGCAGTAGTGTCTACAAACCTGGCGAGACATGCGGAATGAAGATTGTTTTTGAAAGTCTTCATGTACAAGAGATTTGCGAGATCTGTATCAGGATCCAAACCAAATATGGCAGGATAGCGAAAGAACAGTCCAGGATTAAACGTTGGAGGCCCGAAGTAAATAGGAGAGCATCGATCAACAGTGCCCAGGATCGGATTGTGACGCCTGAACGGGAGATACATGAGCTTACAGGCCGCCGCACTATTAACTGCCGCCCTTCTTTTACCAAGATTCCTGTCCCCCGATTCGATCCTACCTTTGGACACAACAATCATGGTGTAGGAAAGGTTGAGGAAACGGGCCATCAAACAAGTATCAGGCTCACTCCCAACGGAACAACGAGGATGGCTCACTCTGCAGACAAAGCTGCATTACCGCCTGAGAATGTCCATACCACCCCGAAAATCTTTCCGCCTCAGCAAGAGAAGCTCGCCATTCATCTCGGATCAGAGGCTGGGAGGAATGAGGGTCCTGCCGTCCAAGACGAGCAGGCGAAAAGTACAAAACATTCGGTCACCGATACTCGTCATGAAAATAGCTCCTTCTCAAACTCCTCCTCAAAGAGTATGGCAAACTTAACAAATAATCGACAGCATGAATTCGTCGAGCAGGCCGGTTTATTGGAAGACAATAAAGACACGAGTGTCGAGCATCGATTAGAGACCACGGTACTTGCTTCCGGCGCGACAACGAGCCTCCCTTTAATTGGAACAGGAGAAAGCATGTCTCAACCTCAAGTATTCTCTGCCGCCAAGAAGGCCGACCCGTTGCGAAGTCAAAGTGAAATGGTATTCGAAGAAGTGGACATGTATGCCGACTTAACCATTGAACCAGAGACTTCAATACCTCAGCGGGCGATGAGGCATAGAGGACCACATTTGGCTTCTTTAAGACGCGAGGATATATACGTATCACACAAAGATCGATATACACCTCAAGATGTGGAAGTTTCGTGGACATGCGTGAGTTTCCCCCTCGGGTTAATGTGCCTTCTTCGTTGCGCCGTTCAAAGGACTCACTAACAATTTTGAGTAGATTTGCGGATCCTCCTTCAAAGAGACAGTGACGGAATACAAATCTGGTGCAGCGCAATCTCTGGTAGCTTTAACAGAATCGAACACCGTAGTCGATATCGAACGACTCGCCGAGGATCAAGATGGGAACAATTCAAGCCCCACATCATCGTCCGAATCTGTTGGATCCAGCGGCTTTGCTTCGAGCCGTGATGCAGGCTTTACTAGAGACTCGGCGCCCAAGACAGATATCCATATGAGCACAAATGTCGTTAGCATCTACGAACATTCTAGGAGGGAATACTTTCTGATGTGTCGACCGCGTCAATCAGATATGATCCTCAAACATGTTGACGTGACAGAAGCAAGATGTGACTACACGTCGTACCAGAGACTGAATCGAGCGTACTATGGATATTGGCCCAAGTTTCTGCGCTGGATTCTGCTCAAGGAGATATCCTCCGTTGAGTTTGTCAAAGTAATATCACAGCTGTGAGAACAGGGGCCTTGCTAACTCTAAACAGTTCTACCTCTACTGGCAACGCAACGTCAGCATAGACCCTAAAGACAGAGGAGTCTTGCCGCCGAGCCCCTCGGACGAATACTCATGCCGTGCCGATACCAATCCGCCGGTACTCAAGACCGCCTTGCAGCATTTCATCCAACACCCAGATCATGCACTGAAGATTCCTCGCCATCGTCCTCGCATCCCAAAGAAGCTCCAGAAGAAGCTTCTTTTGTTGGAGAATGTCGATCGTCTCGAAGGTTATGGAATATACATTCAGGAAAAGCTGTCCCGGCGCAAGATCTTCATGGTGGAAGCAGTGTTTCCAACGGCCTGTGTACTCTTTGCGGTATTATGGTGCATGAAGAATAATGGCGGGATACAAGATGGATTCGCGATTGCTGGGACAGGAATCACTTATGCTTCAGTCATACTTGGCGCTCTATTGCTCAAGGACAGTAACCGATGAACAAAAGGGGGGGGGGTTGTCACATGACCTGGCCTCGTAAGACTCCAAGAAGGGGAAGGGGAGATTGAAGGATCAGACGGAAAGCAAAAGGTAAACAACAGTTAGATCAATAAATATAAACAGGGTGGGTATATTGAAGAATGGTTGGTCCATCTATCGAACCTCAAGCACATGCAGCGCCTCCCACCTCACCCTCTTGATCAGCATGAGGTCAGACATACGGTGAGAGCCTCCATCCACAGCATAATCCCAGCTTCCAAAGATAAAAGCTCGATTGTCAGACAGCGTGGTAAAACTTTCCTTCCTCCAAGGAGACATGCTTCCTGGAACCGGTCTAGTTACACGAAACGTTGCTTCTTCTTCTTCTAACTGGTGTCGACCGAAGCATGTGGGACATGGACTCGTGACGGCTGATCGACGCGGCTGGACGGCATGTCTGCATTTGGCGTTGCCCGCATCAAAAATGGCTCCGAATGTCAAGTCCAGGTCCTCAAGCGTAAGCATTTGTCCCCATCCTCAACACCTCTAGTCTCGAGCAACAAAGTTGCCAAAACCCCCAAAAATAACCAGGGCGAAGAGCCATTCATATACCCTTCATCTTCTGCATATGTACTCAATTAGGAGCAGTTTTGAGGGGGTTGTCTGAAGGAGTCTGTGGGCAGTCAAGTTTCTCTGACCAATGGAAACATGCTCAACGCAGGCCCGGCGCGGAGACGTCTGATCTGATAATGCGCCTCCACGAATCATGCAAAGTATATTTCCAGGATCCAGATTATGATAAGCTTTGACACACTGGTGGTCTGGTCCATGGAGCACGGCCCGATCGAGATGGCGAGAATGATTGTGTGCAGAAGTGGAACTTGTCAAAGAGATGTTCGCATACGGCGCCAAGACAAACAAAAGGAGACTCGAGGACATCACCTTCGATGTTTCTCGAGAACTTTGAAGTTATGAAGCACAGAAAGCTCACAATACAAGGTACAAGGCTTCCAGACTGCACTCGCTTCCCAAAGGCATAAATCTGTAGAAGTCAAAATATATCTTTAGCCGACAATGACTGAAGGTAATCCCCTTTAATCCTTATCCGGCTAGATCTTGTGTCCCACATTCCTGCAACCCCTTTTGTCTGGCGAGCCAATGATCGGATGTTGAACCCCTCCAAGACCCCGCCACTCGAACCAGTCCCACGCCAGCGCACAAAGACCGCAAGCAGAGGACCAACCATTCCCAACTACGCACCGCACAAAGGACGCAAACGGCTAGACGCCGCACAAACCTCGCATTGCATTGCATTGCTTGCTTGCACCGCACAACGCGCGCAGGCAAGAGTCGGATGATTGGCTGATTCTGCTGGAAAAGTGGGCTGACGGAGATCGGGGTAAGATCGGAATTCGCCCCTCGGAGCATATAAGAACCTTTGTCCCACGTCCGTACTTCTTCATTCGCAAGCAACAAGAAACGGCAAGATCAACACAATACCACACCTTTACAACGAACCACCAAATATCCATCAATACCATCAAGATGAAGGGCGAATGCGGATGCAGCGGTGCCTCAAGCTGTACGTCTCCCGTTACCCCTCATCCCACCTTGGATTTTTCTGCATGCTAACAGTAACTCCACAGGCAACTGCGGCGCTGACTGCTCCTGCTCCAGCTGCGGAAAATAAATCACTCTTTCTACTTCGAACAATACCCTCTCCTTCGTTGCGCCTTCGATTCTGAATACAAACACGACTTGCGGTCCTCTTTCGACGCACGCGTTCATCTTTGGGGCCATGGGACGGCTTGTGGGAAATGGATTAGGCATGGTGATTTGATATAATACCAGGGGAGGCAACTTTTCGTTATGGAATGGGTTGCGGTGCTTTACAACACTTGGCATAGAAACATCAGAATGGATTGACTCTGCAACACACTTCTCGTTCCTGAACTAGTCTCCGGGTCGAGACTCTTGATACTTCGTGACAGAAGAACGTGTTTGCCCACTTTGCTCTACTACCACTTTACTCCGAAGAGTACCAAGTCCGTAGTACAAATCACTTGACTTGACTTGACTTGACTTGACTTGACTTGAGACCCGGCCGCCGCGGCCCTTACCTCGTTTCCTCGTTCCTTTGTTCCCTCGTTCGTTCGTTCGCAGCCGGCATGCACAGAAGCTCCAAAGCAGCACTCGGCAGTACGCCGTCAAACCTCCTCCCTCGTTATGCCACACCAACGACTCGATGCCACGTCTCGGCGCCGGGAAGTGGTACTTCACTCCTCCTTTAGTCAAGAAGGATTGTCACATCTTACCACTTTTCCACCCACCACTACTGCTCACATCTGCAGAATCGCCCTGCCTTCGAAGGTCTAATTGACGCCCGCGTTGCCCCTCATTCATGATTCGCCACTATCTTATCGCCCGTCTCATCCTTCTCCATCCCGCCTTCTCCAAGTGAAGCCGCAAAAACATCTCAGGATTCTTGAATGATTTTGCTTCTCCCGGATGGTCCAAAAATGGCAATGCGCCTCATCTCATCCTGACTTTTCATCCACTCCTCCGATAATCTTCTTTGTCATTGAGAACCAACCAGCCTCGTCCTTCGGTCTTTCTTCCCTTCTTCAGTCCCACAACTATCAGCCAAGACTGCGTCTTTTGTGCTTGAAACTTTATTTCTCCACGTCTTCCACCTCATCAATGCGATTATGCCTCTGCCTCCGTCCCCATATCTGGTTGTACGACATACCAGTTTTGCAACCATATCCTCGGATAGCTGTTCAAAGTGGGGGATCTACTTTTCGTGACACTTTAGGCCTCAAGCTATCCGTGATCCGTCGTTTGGTTTGGCATCAATCATGATGCTAATTTGATGCTTCTAAAGCTTGGTATGAAGCTCGTTCGACTGTCCCATGGCTGGGAGGTGCGACTTGGCTCGATGGTGGGTGTTCCCGCGCATGCCGCCGTCACAAGTCATGCAATGCAAGGCATCTATCGACTTCCTATCGAGAGATAGCTAGCCGGCAATAGCTTGTGAACTCCCTTCTGGACAGGTATAAGTATTGCAACCTTTCCTCTGATCTCTCCTCTTTTCTTCTATCACAGCAATTAGCAAGCTCAAATCGAAGCAAAAAGCAACAACAAATCCAACACACAGTTCTTCAAACAACATACCAACCTACCGACATTATGAACGGCGACTGCTCCTGCGCTTCTTGCGGCTGCAAGGGTGCTGAATGCAGCTCCTGCTCTTGCTGCACTGTACGTTTCCCCTCCGCCTCCTCTCTATTCAACCTCGTACTAACAGTCGCAGCACTAAATCACCACCCCACACCTCATCTACGACCTCATCCTCACAATCGACTACTTCTCGACGTCGGATAAGCTCTTGATGATGGGTGAGGGAATGAGACATGCGTTGGATCGGAGTTCTTGATTTCAGACAAGTGCAGGTCGTCTCTCGTTAATGATTATCTGCGGTAGAGAATGTTAGGGGACGATTGATTCTTGGATATACTTGAAAGGAACATACCTATAACCACAAACTTCTTGGTCTAATGTGATCTCGCCGAGTAAATTCCTCTCGCGTATATATCTCCCCGCCCGGGAGGACTTTATCTTCCTATATCCTTCCTGCGAAGACTCACCGCTCCAAGCACGCCATTTCGTGACCCCATTCCGCCACCTCTCTCACATTGTAGAGGCAGGGCCCTTTCAAGTATACATGCCTCTTCCTCCGTATCCCTATGAAATAATCAGTCAATACCCTGAAACAGCCCAGAAGCTAGCCTCGCGGTCTCTTACTTCTCATTTGCCGCCTCACTCGAGACTCGAATATAATTGAATAACGAGTAAGGTTCCCCAAAAGCCAATCCCCAGTCAAAAAGATTGAGCAAGCACAGAAGTGAATTTGAAAACTAGACAAAACCAAGAGGAGGTGCTTCAACACCGGGTCCACTTCGGAGATATAAAAGCCACGAACAGGTCAACATTTCCTCTTCCACAATAATACCAAATGGGGCTTTGTTTCTGACTGGTCCAAGCTCTTTGACTGGCATTGCTGTCCTACCAAATATACGCAGAATAGTTGATGTCTCAGCTGTCTGGCGTCATAGCGCAAGTGAAGTTGAGACCGAAAGCTAGCGAAACATAAGCAAATTTGCTAGTTCCGAGCCATTGCTGCCATCGTGGTAGTTGCTGTCGTCTTGATTATTGTTGCCATCCTGAGTATTGCTGTCATCTTGATTCATTCTTGGATATATTTGAATGGAACATACCTACCATCACACTTTTCTTCCCCGCAAGGTGGCCATGTCTGTGAAGTAATCATTGCTCGTGTGCAACCTTTTTGCTCATATATTCTCCCAAATGATACACCGCTCCTAGAGACTGGGCTCAAACAGAGCACGTCATTTTGTGACTGTATTCCATCACCCTCCCTTAGGCGATACCGAAAGGGAAATTGCGTAATTTCTTCTAATATTTTCTGAACATAGGACTCGAGTTCTTCTACGACTACTAAGTGCAGCGAAGCTTTAATAGAAAGAAGAAACCAGCGATTGAAGAGTAAGGCCCCCAAAACTCATTTTCTATCCTTGCAAGTGAAGAATTGCAGAAGTGAATCAGATAACAAACAAAACTAGTGAGTCATTTCCCCTTGCCGGGTCTACCTCGGAGGTATAAAAAGCACCAGACGACACCTCTTCAACTCTTCTATACACAAACCACCGAGACCACAACTTGCCCATGTTGCAGAGCTGGCACTTGATATCTGGCAACCATCCACTAAAGGAACGTTATGTGTCGTGGCTCGAGCGAATTCAGCACCACAGGCATAACTTGAGAAAACTACAAGCTAGAGGTATCCGCTGTCAACTAGATTACTGCTGTCATTTATCAAGTGCGAGTGACATTCGAAGCTCAAAGAGATCTATAAGATGACTCACAAAAAAGAGTACTTCTCTCAAGAAAACACACCTTCTCGCCCTCGCAGAACAATGGTCATTGAATCTTGAAGCAGGAAAATATTAGAACTGCTAGGCATGCCAAGCCCAGCGAATGGCTGCGCTCCACCAGATCAGCTCAGAGGTAGCTTTAAATCTCTAGTATACTTGAAGTTCGAGATCGAGTTCGTCCCTGAGAGGCGGAGAATATCCGTCGAAACGAAACAGATCAAAATCGAGACGCCACGCAAGGCAGAGGGGCAGAAACCTTCGCAGTGGCACTCATCTCCGTTGAACTTGCAGACGACTTCCAACATGGTGGTGCATACTTAAGCCCAGGACCCCCTCAGTATTGAATCTTCTCTCAAAAACAGCTGCTAAGAAGGCGCGCTGAGGAAAACACAGGAGCATGATAGTCAAGAGCAGAGCAATGTAGAAAGGCACTCACTCGAGCACTCCTTCCCCATAGAGTGATCAATGTCCCTTCTCAGGAATACCTCTCCACTTATAGCTGCACCACAACCTCAAACTCAAAAGCGGGTCCATACCTTGTGGTCTACCTCCCATCTAGCGGTAAGCACGACACGTACTCGAGTCCGGCATATCATTGATAGGGCTAAAGATGAAACCAGGATTGACACCTTGATGGGCAACCCCGATTGTTCCCGAGAGGCTGGGACATCGACAATGCTGATTGTCGCAGAGACGGCACAGGAATTACTTGAGGTACGAAAGAAACGTATTCGAAGTTGCGTTGTGTTGCTTTTTGGTATCTCGTGCTCGCCTGCCAAAACATCAATCGTACAGTCGTACAGTACAGTATATACACTCGCCGATCATGCCACCCATCAGAGGAAATTAATCCCTACACCGAATTGCAGTCCCTTCCTGCCCTCTTCTCCTTTCCTCAGCACCAGCGGCAGACTGAAGTTCAGCTCGAATCTCGCTACTGGATGCGCGTACACGACTCCAAAACCTGCTGCCAGACTTGGGATACCATCTCCTAATTGTGCGACTGTACTATACACACTCGAACTCGTGCTCTTCTTTCCATCTTGTAGTGCCAGTAATCTGCCAGCATTGGCAAACAGCTGTAACCTCAATGGCGTGTCCTTTCCTACTCTCGGGAACGGCATCAACAGGTTGGCAGATGCAGCTGCGTACACATCACCTCCTACGGCATCAGGACCGTCTCTCGGTCCTAGACCGGACATCTTGAAGCCGCGGACATCGGTTGGACCACCCAGTGTGAAGCGATCGTTGATTCTGCTTGGCTTGGTCTCCGAGCCGAAACCAATGGGGAGAGGATATATCATGCCGCCCCGCAGACCTCCTGTCAATGAGACTCCGCTGTCGCCTTCGATGCCGGGTATTGGTATAGGTATAGCTCCTGAGGTCTCTAGCTCTGACTTCCAGAATGCAACATCGCCCTGCAGAGGTCCCCAACCAGCAATTTCGGAGATTGTCTTCAAGAAGTAACCTCGACTGGGGAGGAAAGGATGATTTCGGCGGTCTGCGAACCAGGTGTGGGATATGCTGCTCTTTACTGAATCACCAGCATCGGTCCGCACCGTTGGAGATGCATTAGCTGCCAGACCTGTGACTTGTCTCCATATTCCAGTGTATCCGACTTGATGCTTCGTCCCTGATTTTGTGGCCCAGCTGTATTTTGCTCCTGCGCCTTTCAAGACTTCTTCATGACTTGACCAAGGCTTCAATGTGCTGCTTGCCAAAAAATCAACTGTTGCCCGTTTGTCTGGGTCGCTGAGGATTGGCGTGTCGAATGTAGCCTGGTACGCGGATCTTGTTCTTGTGCCCGCGGACGCATTTAAATTGAGCGACTCTGCGCCGCCAAAGATGTTCCGCCATATGAGGTTTCCATACGCTGAACCTTCAACATTGCCCAAATCCGTGCCTGTTTTCAGGGATATCCGACCTCGTTCTTTCGCTTGGATGTAGACATTGATATCGGTAGGAGTCGAATTCGGGTCTGTAGGGTCCGGACGGTCGATGAAGGTAGAAAGACTTGGATGGTATATTTCTGTTGCTATTAGAGAGGTACGGCGAAAGTTGGAGCTGGCAAGCTTTACCAAAGCGCCGTAACCTATCTGCCGCACTGCCAACTTCTTGCAAAGCTTCTTGTAATGTATATGCCTTATCTCTATTCGCAGTGAGGATAGGATTGAATATTCTGTCAAGGAAAGATCTTCTGGTGTGCTCGGCACCAATGAGTCGGATGGAGGAGATGGTGACTGGAAGGCTGGAATTGCTGCCAATCTATTATTCATGAGCTTCTGCCATTAACATAACGTGGAATCACAAACTAATTCTCCCAGTCTCTGCGCTGCTTTCGCACTTTGGGCAGCTTCTCGTTCTGCTAGAGCTTTCGCTTTCTCCTCCAACTTCTTTGGATCGACTTGTTTACGGAGACTCTCAAAGAGCTGCAGTGGTACAAGTTAGCTTTTGATCCTTTAAAAACCATATGGATAAATAATAAAGGACATATTAAGCTTACCTCATCCTCGGTATCAACTCCGTCGGCCATCTTGACCTCGTCGACGACGTTGATATTTCTTGGTATTGTGTTCCTGCATAGACTCAGATAAAAAGTTGCTTATATAAGCGGCTCAGCCTTCCGCCTTCCACAATTCAAGCCCAACTGCACACGATCACCATAATTTCTCGACCACATCACAACATCCATTCCTCCATCACTCTCCTCCATTCCGACATTGCGAAGACTCGAAGATCCTGCACACTCTGTGATTGGTATCCTCCAAGTCTTGAGCACACTCCCCCTTCCACGTTAAACATCGCGAGGGTAACCTCAGCCTTGGGCCCCAGTGCACGATGGCAAGTCGAGCAGCGAACAAGCGGGTATGTACATGTCCTCTCCCTCTGCTGATGCGTCCTGCTAACATCTATAGCTCACCCGCGAATATAAAACCATCTCCGAGAACCCTCCACCATACATCGTTGCCCACCCCTCCGAATCCAACATCCTTGAGTAAACTCTACCCCTCCATCCCTTCCAGACATCAACTGACCTTCTGGCAGATGGCACTATATCCTCACCGGACCACCGGACACACCCTATCACAATGGCCAATACTGGGGGACCCTAATCTTCCCCCCAAACTACCCCTTCGCTCCTCCCGCGATCCGAATGCACACTCCCTCTGGGCGTTTCCAGCCCTCAACCAGACTCTGCCTCTCCATATCCGACTTCCATCCCAAATCATTCAATCCGGCATGGGAAGTGTCTACCATCCTCATCGGCCTGCTCTCTTTCATGACCTCAGAAGAAATGACGACAGGCTCCGTAGGCGCGACCGAAGCTGAGCGAAAATGGGCAGCAGGGAGAAGTCGATGGTGGAACAGCACTGGGGGCGGAAGCTACAGCGATGGGAAAACAAAGCAGAAGGGAAACATCAAGGCCGGTGATGGTGGAGCGAAGTTTAGGGCAGAGTGGCCAGAATTGGATAAGGAGAATTGGAAGTGGATGAAGGACAATAGGATTGATGTCGTGACGGGGAATGTTACACCTGATCCGAATGCGACGGGGCCTGGGAACTGCGGACCGACCATTGGCGGACTGAGGAGGCCGAGTGGGAGTCAGGCTGTTGTGGGGGCTGTGGTTGAGGGTGGGAGAGCTGTTGGAGAGGAGGGCAGAAGTTGGATTCGGAGGAATAAGCTACTGGTCATTGGGAGTGTGATCTTCACGTACGTCTTAATCGCGAGACTGCTTGGAGAAGGCACTACTGGTAGCCAATGAGTCCCCGTAGAACAACTGGTACTTCAGCTATTGCATTAGGTCAGCTCCAATAGCGGCCCCTGTCCGGGGGGGGAACTGTTAGCGACACGCAACTTCTGTGATGTACAAATACATTTATACCTGGTTTGTAGGTATAGCAAGGAGTCTAGCTGGTTATACAGGATAGAGCCATCGTCTCTTCGCATCCCGATGTTTATCGGTCAAGATGCAAGATGCAGGCGTGTGATGGAGCTGTGCCCTCCATTCTGGAAGTGTCCAGCACCCCTCTTGTTTTGTTGTTTTCAATGCAATCTCAGGATCAGCTATCATGTTTTCATTAACTTAGATCGCCTGTCTAAATTCGGCATTGCAAGCTTATCTATTGTGTACCCGGCTCTGCTGCCTCTGGGATCTTCCCTTCACGTAATGCTAGGTGCCCTTTACAGTTCATCGTTGCGCCATCCCCTCGTCTCTTATTAAAGCCTGAAAACCGTATCCCACCAAGTAGCCTTCAGCCACTCTCCCAATAGCTATCTCGCTGTCTATTTCCGCAAGCCGAAGATGACGCGATTCCAATCTCGTATCTACAATGCTACATAGAGCGGGACCAGAATTAATATATACAACAGTCCAGCGATGAGAACTGTCAGAAAGCACCACCAAATGAACCCTTCCCCATCATCACCATTGCCCAAACCACCTACACCTACTATGATTCCTGCAATTACAGCGCCAAAAAGCGGAACAAGAACCAAAGCTGCAGTACGACCCTTCTTCACAGCTCCAACATGCTTATTGTATGCATTCTGATCGTACTTCTGGTCAACACCCAATGTACAAATGCTGTCTTTCCATGGCTCATACGAGAACTCTGGGCTCATCTTCTTCCAACATCCAGCATTCTGACACTCATTCATCTTCGTTTGTAGCTCCAATTTCGTATCCAGCTGAGCTACTTTGCAGAAGCAGTTCCGCGTTGCCGTCCCATTAGAGAGACCGCAGCCCAAGCTAGCCAAGTATGCCAGAAAACAGTCCGCAACACAATCCGGCATTGTCAAAGGATCTATATAGTTTGCGCCGCCGCAGATGTTCAACATCCAGTCCTCTGCTTGTGCCCAACAATTGTTCTCGTCGGAGGGGCCTACAGAAACACAGCGGAGAGGCGTAACGGCTTCGTGGCAGAAACAATTCGTTGTGAGGGAGTTGTCGGTGCATCCCAGGCGACTCATGGAAAAGGCATCAGATGCGACACAGTCTGCAAGTATGCACTGCGGAGCCGTCGACGTGTTGACATCGCTCCTAGCCTCGAGGCTTCCAGCGACTCTGCCAGCTGCCAAAATCAAGAGAACAATAATGCATGTCTGCAGTCGTGCGATCATCGTGGAATTTTGTTGATCGAGAGACACTTTCCACGACTCCTGGGCTAGGCGTTGCGAAAGACGAGGTTTTATGACAACGATCGCGAATGCCAAAGGTCTGAAAGGTCGTAAAGTAAGGTGCTTCTATATGACTCCTTCCCATCTTATCTGCAGTCGAGGCTTTCGACTTTCGTCGCAGCCTGTCCTCTTCCCTGCCCGATTTTGCCCTGCTTCGCGGTGTGGCTTGCATGAGGCTTGACGAACATGTTGAGAAGGCTGTAAAAAGAATCTCACGCCCTACGCACGTATCCTGCTTTCCCTCATCCCATTTCCCCGTCCGCGCGTTTCATATAGCATGTTCGTGCACGCTGTTAAGAATCTTTTCACTCCATATAAGTCACGATGATCCTGTCTCTACTTCTGCTCATTTCTGTCTCGGCGGCCTCAACCACCGTTGACTTCTCGAGCATACCAGGCTGCGCACGCAACTCTTGCTTCCCATTTCACGCTTCTAGCATTGGCTGCGCTCAATTCACAAAAGACTGCTTCTGCAATCAAGCTTTAGCACCCATCAACTGCGCAAGCAAGAGCTGTGTAGGACAAGACTGGTTTGGTCTGGAAGATTGGTTCGACAAGATCTGTCCTTCTCCTCAACTCGTCGATTTCAGCACACTACCAGCCTGCTCTCGAGAGTGTATCCGCAATGCTATTATTCCAGCTTGGTGCCCTGCTTTCAACAGTCCGACCCCCTCTGCGCCGACGATTACGAGGAATTGTTTCTGTCGTTTGAACGAAACTTTTACGAATTTGACGACTTGTTTGACGCAAGGCTGTTTGATGAATCAAACTCAAGCGGCGGCACGGCTGTATCAGGAGTATACTGAAGGGTGTTATTATAGCCCTGGCTATGAGCCTGATTCTGGGGGCACGAGTAATCAGGATCAGGTTGTGTCAGCGCCTGTGGGTGGTGGGGGAGAACACTTGTCCATGACAACGCTTTCGGCGATAGTGGGTCCGATAGCATCTATTGTTGTTATTATCAGCGGAGTATGGGGGTTTTATAAATGCTGTAGAAAGAAGGACAAGAGAGCGGTGCATTTTCATGGGAATTTGCAAGGGGCGACTGTTAATGTGTCGTCGAAAGGTGTCGATTTGCCTCCTTCATATTCTAGATACTAGCCGATTGGTATGCAGAAATAGAGGGCCGTGTGCATTATGAAATGAGCCAAGGTGCCAACGATCAAACCGCATTCCTTCTTGTTATGCTTTGCAGTCTTCAATGTTTACTCAGATCTGCGGCGAAGTCAACAAGGCCTATCCGAGCTATGACCTTTATGCTCAAGTTCTCAACGATCGTTTCGACATGAAGCAGTCATTTTAAATTAGGAGAATATTGCTAAAGAAAATCTAAAAGACGCTGAAACAAAAACCCATGCCATTCGAAACTTTCCCCAAAACCCACCACCTCTTCCTGCGCACACGTTCGCCTTCGCCACCATCCTTATCACCTAGTAATATCGAGAGCTATGGTATCTCCGGGAACGATAGCTATAATAACGATCCTCCCATCCAATGCCATTTCTGTATCTGGATCCTTCATAAAGGCACTGTCTTGGTCGCTCAACAGTGTAAATGAACGGCTCGCGTACGTATCGAGGACAATAGAGCAAAGTCTCAGTCTCGCGCTGGTGACGTCCTGCCAGCCAGCATCGATCGCAGGTACTGAATGTTGTTCTGGTCCAGATGCCGCAGAGGTAACAAGAACGACGGGATACCATTGATAATTGAAACTTTGTCTCGGGAAGATGTATGAAGACGTGTTTATGGAATGATTGTTTGTCGTTGGGTCTGAGGTTGAAGGTAAGTTGTAAGCGCTTCGACCGAGTTCTCGAATTGGGATTCTGGAAGGTTGTGTAGTAGCGACAGTAGCTGGGCTCGCTTTGAAGTTAGAGGTGCTTTGCTGTGTTTATTGGGCTTGTGTTCTGATTAAGCTGTGTAGTAGCGACAGTGATTAAGTTTATGCAGATGTGCAAAGAGAATGAAAGTCATCGGGGGCAGTTTCATCCAACTTATACGTTGCAACCATCACTCTCTTAACCCAAAGGTACGCCTGCCATTTGTCATCTGGATTGAATCAGCAGTTGCAAGGTCAGCAAAACGAGCAATGAGTTCCAAACCTGGCGTAACCGTCGTGACACCATGACAAGAGTTCCTAGCTCAGTTCCATGACCAGCTGTGTTAAAAAGAGCAAAAGGGTGCACCGCGCCATGAAATTTTATCGGCACAGTTGACCAATCTAGGCTCCCTAGTCATCGGACTTAATCAGGTCGAGGCTGAGTAGCTATATTGAGGTGTTGGGGGCCGGTTTGCTGGGCCTCGTGACAAATTCGAGGCTGAACCTGAACGATGTTGGATGCTGATTGGTGCTTGAAAGCGACGTCACCCCACTTGATGAAGTCGTATTTTACAAGCTGTGGCGCAACTGAAGGTCTGCTTCTCGTCACCTGTCATCAGTGCCGAATTCGGGGACAAAGATGGGTGATCAGCGTGCTGTATTGTAGTGGTTCCTTCTCAGGGCATCTTAGATTCGCTAAATAGCCTAAACTCATAACTCGCCATGCACGTCTTTCAGGTGAGCAAATTTCACAATTAATCATCCAGTCTCGGTTTGAGTTTCGTTCTTCTCTCGTCCGGTTGACAATTTTGCTCGTAGAGGAAGTTCTGGGGAACTTTGACTAGAAGCTTACTCCTTCGGAATAGCTTTAATGATTGTACGCGAAGTTCAGCTTCCACAACCTGACCACCTGGCAAGCGAATTTGAGGCAGATCGTGGGTGAAGCACAGCGTCTCAATCGCGAACTTCATGAAAATCGAGATTCGGTCTCTACGTGTCATCACGTTAGCAACCATGGCATCAAAGAATGGAGCCTACGAAGGAGCTAACTGGTGAGGTTGTTGCGTCTTTTGGAAGAAGATGGTATGTACAGTTAACGAATGACAGGCAATCTAGAGACATAAATAACATCTTGATGGCCTCAAACCTCAGGGAAAGAATGATTTGAGGTATTTACCACTCGACCGAGAAAGTCCATATTATTGTCCCCCTTTCTCAGGATTTTGGACTGTATAGCTTCAAGAAATTGAAGTAACATTTACTTGAGGCCAGTTGATGCCGGTGTCTTTAGCGCCGATATTTCCCAGACCAGCACGGCTATACAGACCGGGTTGTTCGCAGTGGCCTTCATGTATTGAAGGTCGATGCACTCTTCTATTTAACAAGTCAGCTCTGGTCGTTATGGGGCCTAGAAGAAGACGCTTACAAGGACTTGATGCTGCAAGAGTAATCCTGACGTCTGCCATAACATCCCATTGTTGTCCGACTTCGGTCGCGGAGCAGTCCTTCAGGGAGATCGCAGCCATATCCCTCCAGTTACCCAACGATCTGCATTAGATTCGAACATGTTCTAGGTTTTATCCTATGGCGATACTTACTTTTCGCACCTGCATCCAGACAAAAAGTCGTAGCTGCCAACCGAATCGTGGAGTTACCGTCATTGAGGTACCATTGCTGATCTGGCTTATTGTTGAGGGTTTGACTAGAAAGATAAAGTTGTCAGATGAAATTTCGTAAAGGGAGGGTTGGGAAGGGAGGCGTACACAACAATCGTGGTACCGCTCTTAACTGGATTTTTGGGTGCAATGACGAGTTTAGTGTTTACCATCGAACTGAGGTACACTGTTCTATAACCAGCCGGGACCTGGGAAAAGCCAGTCGCGGCGAGCGTGAGCATAATCACAGTGTTTGCCAACATTTCGATTGCGTTTGTCTGTTTCTGAAGAAGAAGAAATAGCTGTTTTATCTGGGGAGATTCTGCTGGTGTTTTATTACCCCGCTTCCTATATCATCGCTGGCTAATTATTGATCAGGCGATTGGGATAAAGTCGCCAATTTCTGCAAACCCTTCTTTCCCCGCGTTAATATACTCGATTCTAGGGACTCCATGGAGGCGGATAGATCTTTTATGTCAAAACGAATAAACACTACTATAAATAAACTTTCAAATAAATTGCAATTCAACACGCCCGGTAGCCTGTATTATGCTTAATCTGCTTAGGCTGCTCAGCTGACCAAAATCGGGACATGAATTCGTTCTGCCAGGGAAGATCTCGATGCAATGCCAAAGAATGAGACCAGAAAGTTCATGATGAGAGACGCTTGCTTTGGCTGTCATGTTTCTCGTATTCAGGATTGAAGCACTTCACCTTTTGCTTGGAACGTCGCCAATAGAACCCATAAGACCGTCACTGGCAGCTCAGAACTGCTGATTGCGAGGTAGGACTTCTTACAATTGGAGACAAAGCCAAAGCGCCATCGCCATGAACACGTTGAATACTTCGAGTTGTGACATCGACGGCCGAAAGATCCGCGTGAGCTTATGACGGGAATCAGACTTGTGTTGGCGAGAACGCTCCAGCACAGCCCCCCTGAATCCCACAAGCGAAGCACTGTAAGCTAAGCGAGCCTCACGAACAAACGTCTCTTGCTTTGGATATAAAACGTCCGTTATAAAATAGAGGAAGGTTGAAAGGACTTGCGACTTCATATGTTGGGCCCCCGTAAATGCATACTTCTTATTATGTTAGAGCTTTAGGTTTCTGGTTTTATCTGGCAGTGATAGGCGGGTAAGAAACTAAAAAAAGGTTTGAGGACCCTGGGTGCATTGACGGCTGCGCCTTGCTTCCCAGAGTGCCGTAAACCGTGAGCCTCATTGCGCCACAGAAAAGTCATGCAAGAGCACTGGACTGCTCACGTAGGGTGCATAGCCGCAGGTTCGTACCTAAATACCAATCGGAATGGGACAGCAATTTTAGTGAGCAATCAACAACTGAAACATACCTCCGCCTTGTCAAAGCCAAGGCGCGGCACATAATCTTGCGAAACAATCGTAGATAGAATGTCTATTGCTGGGAGGTAACGTCAAAATTCGCACGATTCGTTTCCGCTGACATGGGAACCTCGCACTGGAAAACCTGAGCATGAAAAACTCTACATAGGTCAATCTCAAGTATAATTTCGCTGGCAGCTACCCAGAAAAGGACTTTTCTTGCCTCCACGCCATACCACCAACACCATAGACAATAAAGTTCTCTTTAACTCAGCAACCAAGATGTCAGGCCGACACAGCGAATATCCTGAAGACGTTGACTCAAAAATATCTTCATCGAGAGCATCGAGCTTGCATATCAGCGATGAAGACGAAGTCTACTCTCAAGACAATCAAGCAAATCGAGGTCCCCGCCTCAGCAGGTGGTCTGCGGGTTACCAGGGTCCTCCATCATACCGTTCGAGATTGACAGCTCCTCCCATGAATCAAGAGCGAGATCCATCAAACATCTCGAGAATGGAAGATCTATCCTTCAATCGACCTCTAAGTCAACCAGCTTATGTTGACTCCCGAAAATTTTCGAACCTCAACTTTCAAAGTCCAGTCTTTATGTCAAATGATGGTAGCAGCATCCCGCGCACGCCTCAACGTCGATGTCGGACCTGCGGTCAGATGCTAGAACCCGATAGTGATCATGATGAAAAATACCCCGAAAAGTGCAGGAAACATAGTGTTTGCTTGAAGCGGGAAGGGTGGATTGGACATTTCTCAAGGGAAGGTCACAGAAGATGTCCTCTGAGGGGCTGTGAGAAAGCTGGCGTTGACTTTGGGAGCACTGAGAGGTTCTTGCAACATTGGAAAAATAAACATGAAGATAAGTGTTGGTATTGGGAGACGAAGAGACATCTGTTTGGAGGACCGACGAGGGAGAAGGTCAAGTGGAATGGAAAGCTGAATTACGTGCCAGATGGATACTAGATTGGTGGCTAATATAAGATCTTCGTTTTATTCCTGCCCCTTCTTTTTGTCTCTTTACTTCTCTCTTGTCCCACGACCCATGCACTCCTCCATAAGTGCGCATCGTTACACTGAATGCCTGACACAACTATACGTGTATAGAATCTCCCACTTGTCTCTGATCCCAACATTAGAATCAAGTATATCCACCGCTCATTCAATGCTCATATATATTTTCGGCTCCGGTGAAGCTGGGTGGCGAGGCTCTGGACTTCCCGCCTCGCTCTCCATTTCCGCAATCATTAGACCTGGACCATTCTAGGCATGCACTATCTGGTTCGTGAGATAACTCGCATGTGGATCAGCTCTCGCAGTGGGCTCACCAGGTTCGTACATTCCTGGCGTCGTTCTATTCATTTTCTTTATCAAGAACACCAAAGCCAGAACGAAAGCGAAGGTTAAAGCCCCACCACCTATGATGATACCGGCAATGGCACCTCCACCAAGAGTTGCTGTTGGTGTAGAGCTTGGAGCAGAGTTTGGGGTTTGGGACGAGGTGGGTGTTGTGGTATAGATGCTACTGGAAGGAGTAACCGTTGCACCAGCGACGACAGTCGAGGCGACAAAACCCGATGGTAAAGCCGTTTCTGTCCCAGTAACAACTCCACTCGACACGACACCCTCGTACAAAGCGCAGTTTCCACGTATCGCTTCAGGGCAAGCTTCATTACTACAGATGCTCTCCAATTTCTCGTTGACGGGAAGTCCACAGGCGTAATTGAATGCCGCATTATGAACAGCATCGCGTTACTGCCGATAAGGTGATCAAAAGAGCGGATGCTTGATAACTATATGGGGAAGCGAAAGCCTGAGGAGATTTGGGTTCCCCGTCCCTTCGAGGCTCAAATCTTTGGTATTGGTAAGGTTCTGGAGGGCGCAGAATGTTTCGGACAAGACTTTGTTTTGGAGGGTCTTGCGGTTGAACTTTCATCACTGAGGGCAACTCCCCTCCCCAATTCAAGGCATTGTGGACGGCAGTCTCACTTAATATGGCCGTTACCTGCGGCGGGACCCGAAAGCGCACAAGGATGTACTTTGCATGCGGGATTTGCGCAAGAGAATTGCAGAATCTTGAACACTTAAGCCAAGCATGGGCTGCTCGAAAATGCAAAGCAGAGAACCTTGTTATGCAGCTAATAACCCTTTTGGCATTCAACCATATAACGAACACTTTCTAAGCAATTTTCAACCACAAAGTAAGTTGCAAGTCGAGCTTAAAAAAAAAAAAAAACGGCTCTCGTATGTTGTAAATCGATGTTAGAGAGAAATTCACGACGGAATCTTACATAGCGAAAATCAAAACCGACGCTTTACAGAAAGGTCTATTGCATATACAAAATAGAATTGTGACGATTTATTCGACGATATAGAGAGAATGTCGGTCCTCATAGTAGTATTATGGGAAAGCGATGGCACAATCCAATTGTCCGTTCACTCTGTGCTTCTCTTCTGTCTTGGGATCTTTGTCTGGTATACAGTAACTTCACAGAAGATTTCCGTTTCTAAAACGTGTCCTTCGGTCCTATGATTCTAGCATTGGGCAGATACTCAGCTCACTGAATGCTCGGTCTCGGCTCCGGCGTTGTGAAAGGCCTCTCCCGGGCTATCTTTCCGGTTACTCTTACTTGCTCCTTTCATTTGTCCCTTTTAGATCTCCTGTTCGAGCTCCGGGTCTTGTAACTTCTATCCTAGCTATCTATCTATCGATGCAAAGTGCCCTATTGTTTTTCTTCCTAGCCAAATTTGGGGGAAAACAGCCATTCTGAAGGCGGCCTTGATTCGATACCGGGATGTGGGGCCGCCATCGGGTCTCAGGGTTTTGCTCCACGTCGTGAAGCCGCGTCGCTTCGCTAGCCGCTGATAGGAATAACTACCAGGAGTCAGATAGAGGGGAATGGATAGAAGCAGTCATTGGATCACTATATGCACGGTTCAATGGTTGTTACAAGGGATGGATTGGAATCTAAGAGAGATGTGAAGGGCGAGGTTTAAATATAGGCTCGGGTGGTTCTAAAAGAAGCGATTCCCGCTAGCGCCAAATTAGCCTCAACCCCGCAAAAGACTCTCAGCTGGTTTAGCATTCGTATTTCAGCTTGTTCAGCTTTCATTGCTGCATATAGTACTGCCTACGTACGCAGTGGATATATAAACCTCCTGTTCTTCCATCCATTTTTGGACCTTAGAAAATTCAATACGATCAGATTATACTCAAGTCCATGTGTGACGCTCCCACGGTTGTAACTGAATTATCCAGCTATCATAACAGATTGACTGCACAGAGATAAGCTGGGATCCAATTCGATCTGCCTGGTTGGTTCTTTTGCACCTTGTCAAAGCAATAAATACGAAGAGGTGGTACTCTTCGGGACGTTTCATACCCAGCGGTACACAGCATCGAGCTATTAATCATACTTTAGGAGCGCCATCGTTCCGTGTCCGAGGGGAGCTTGTCTTAAGCCGCTCAGGAACACGTTTTGTTGCTCCGATATAATGGACCGATACCAATATAAACCGCTGGCTTCAAGCGGCAAACAGATCCGACTCGTGGTTCTACACCCCCGTGTGCCATCCCGCCCCGAGGAGATTCGGGTGAGCATCTTCGAAACTCCCTTGGAAGCTGAACGCCGTGTCTGGCCAGACTTTATGGCTTTGTCGTACGTGTGGGGAGATGCGAACGATAGACGAGATCTGATAGTCGTTGACTTAAACGACGACCCGGGCGCCCACCACCTTGCCTCCCCCAAGCGTCTCGGAGTAACTGCCAATCTAGCGGAAGCATTGACACACCTTCCATGGCCTGATAGTCACAGCATCCTCTGGATCGATGCCATCTGTATAAACCAGGAGGATATGGATGAACGAGCCGAGCAGGTGAAGTTAATGGCAGAGATATACACGTCGGCATCGCGAGTGCTCGCTTGGCTCGGCCCGTCAACGCATGATAGTAACTTGGCCATGAACTTGCTGCACCGTATCAGCGACTCGATCGACGTAGACTGGACTTCGCTCGAAATCCGCACCAAGGATTCACAATGGACCAGGGAGAGCACCTTGGCTTCCATGTACTTCCGGCTTCTTCTGGATCTGACCTTCAGCCTGCCCTGGGACGGCTCAGAATCCCAAGCACTCGAGAGCTTTTTCAACCGGCCATGGTTCGAGAGGCTGTGGATCCGGCAGGAAATCACTCTCGGGGCAGAGCGTGCTGTCTTGATATGCGGTTCCTCGTCTATCCATTGGTCAGCGTTCCGAAAGGCAGCCATTTTTCTTAACATGAAGGTCAAGGACCCCAGGCACCCAAGATTTGAGCGCTGGAGGGCTAGGACTGCCCTCGTGGCCGATACTTGCATACATGCTAAGACGTGGCTTGGGCAGCTGCTACGCCAGATGCAGCGGGCGGCATGCGCGGATCCCCGCGATAGAGTCTACGGCATCATGGGCATTTTGCCAACCGTGTCGAAGGGCTTGGCGGACAAGATACGTCCCGACTACCAGAAACCCGTGATGTTGGTCTACCAGGAGCTACTTCTTGCCGAGATGGCGGTGACGGGCCGGGCCGACTTGTTGTCGGAGTGTCTCATGCCCAGAGACTCCCCCGCCCCGACCTGGGGTCCCTCTTGGGTACCGAATTGGACTGTAAAGCGGGAGTGGGACCTATACATGACGCAGCAGTGCGCCGATGGCCAGTCAGCGGTGGCAGCGTCTTGCGCGGATCAGGGAACGTTGCGAATTAAGGGCGTCCTCGTAGCCACTATAGTCGACATGCTGGAATTCCCACCACTCATCGTCGACAATATCGCGGAGCCTCTAGATATGCCACCCGTAGTGGCTCTTATCAAGGAGATCGCGGAGAAGCTCGATCTCTCCGATATAGCACATTACCGCCCGTCATGGGGTACCATCCTCGAAGCGCTCTGCTATGCATTCTCGGGCGGTGGCCATCTCAAGGATCACCTTTCGGGCCAGATGGTCAACAGCTCCACGCCAAGCATGGCACAGTTCAAGCGCTTGGTCAAGTTCGCGCTCGAATTTAACGATAACGCGTCCGCTCCAGAGCCCGACGCAGACGTAAAAGCAGATGTCCTGCTATGCACGGGAAGCATGTTCCACGCCTGCAGGGAGCGCGCGCTGCTCATCACAAGGGAAGGCTACGTCGGGGCGGGGCCCGCAGCTGCACAACCTGGGGACAAGATCGCCGTGATGCTGGGGTGCATGCGGCCCTTAGTCCTGCGGCCGCAAAAGAGGCTGGGGAACTTCACCACCGCTAGCGATACTGAACATGATACTAACACATACACCGTCGTCGGGCCCTGCAATGCGCACGGCTTGAATTGGGGAGAGGCCTTGCTCGGCCCCCTACCGGATGGCGTAACTTTTATCTGGAGCCCTTCTGGGCCATCCGGTGACGCGGGTCCTGCGTTCAGAAATAGTCACACGGGAGAGGAGACTGTAGCAGACCCCCGGATTGACTGGGAATTGTTGAAAACCGACAGCGAGGAACGTGCGTTCGTGCAGAGGGCGGCGGCGGCTACCATGTCGGGTCCAGGTGAGGCAGATGATGTAACATTCTATAGGAGGCCGAATGCGGGATACTTTGAAAGGAAGGGCGTTACGTTGGGGAATCTCGATTTTGTGTAGTGGCTGTGTAGTGGCTATGGAGTGCTAGTTGACCAAATCGAAAAGGGAGATAGATAGAGTCGTTTCGTTGATTTAGATGATAAAAATTCGCCATGCTCTTCGATACATACATTGCCGTGAGAAGCTAGTTCTGACCAGAGTTGTTGAAAGGCAGTGGTGAATGCGAGGGCCCTGGAAACAGCCCATGAAGCTTTTACGCTTCGTAATTGCATTTATATGTTCAAGGTTGTTTGCTAGGCTGGCAACTGGAGTAGTACTTCGTAGCCTCAGCCACGCACTGTATTAGCCATATTTGGCCCTGTACTTCGTACATTGAGGCTCTTATCAGCTTGTCCGGCTCTGGAGGAACATTACGCCAAGCGAACCACCCCTTCGAACGAAGTATCGATCAGTTCTACCCTAACTTCAAACCATTATAGAAAGCTCAAATTAAGAGCTTTTAGGCTGAAACTTGGATCTTCGGACAGATATAAAGCAGATCACAAGAGCATCTTGTATTGTGAAAATTGGAATTAACAGATACTTTACAAGAAGGTAAATTGAATGTAGAAGATAGAACTGTGATGTCCGTTCACGTTGGGATCCTTGTCTGATATAAAGTAACTTCACACATCTCAGCTTGCAAAACGAGTCCTTCGGTCCATATTATTCTACATTGAGCAGTTCATTAGCTCACTGGGTGCTCATTCTCATCTCCGGTGTATTGAAACCCCCATGCGTAATGCCCGGACTACCTGTATGCTCCATCTCCGCAATTGGCGGCCCATTCCAGGCCTGTACCCTTTGTTTGGAAATATAACTCGAATGGGGGTCAGTTCGTGCTGCAGCCGCCGAGTGACTTCCTTCGTAGATTAGGGGAGCAACTGAATTCCTCTTCCTTAGCAGGAAAACCAAAGCCAGAATAAATGCGCATAGTAAAGCCATGCCACCAATGACGATGCCGGCAATCGCGCCTGCACCAATAGCCGGAGATGAAGAGCTTGATTGCGATGTCTGGGAGGAAGCGGGGATTGTGGTGCTGGAAGTGGCAGATGTGATAGGAGTGGATGGAGACGTAGAGGCCGTGGCAGAGACTGTTGCCGCAGACGAAATGATCCCACTTGGCCCAAGATTATTTCCGTATGCAGCGCAGTCGGGATTTGGAGCAAGCGGACAGCTGTCATCCTGGCATAGACTGTATAGTTGTGTACTGCCAGGCTGGGGAGGCGAGCAGCGGACGTTGTATTTCGAATTCAAATCAGTGGATAGCTGGTTGCTATCTTGTTGCGAAAATCCGAAGTATAATGTAGCTTGGACGATCTGGTCAATGAAATGACCAACGTCGGTTTGGTTGAGATTCATAAACTTGTGGACGTATGCGAGATTTGGCACACCTCCTGTTTGTGGTGGCACAGGTGCCGGATATGTGCAGGCAAAGATGTCGCTAAAGGCCGTAAGCCAGTGACCGAAGAAGCGACTAATGGGTATTAGCAAATGGTAACATGGTGAAGAATTATCCTCATACTATTCATTTGTGGTGTTTCCGAAGACAATGTTGTCCGTCTTTCTGGTAAGGAAATTCTGTAGTGGAGAGCCAGTTGAGCGTCGCAGGTGCGCTGTTGACATTTGTAGAAGCAAGGCTTCCATTGAAGAATGCTCCGAGGTCGACGGAATAATTGACGTTGCCTAGCGTGTAAAAGCCTGGATTGAAAGTCCCCGTTTGATCAGCGGTAGTATTCGGTAGTCCTGAGCCTCCTGCAAATGCCATTGCAATAATGCTTTGCACCAGATTGAACCGAGTGGTACTGGAATTGGATCCAGAAAGCTTGATCGCATAGTAGTCGCATAGTGACGCGGTACTAGGCCGTTGGGCCAGCACTGGAAGAATTAAAAGCGAAAGAATTAACAACATTTTGAATCAAAGAATAGAAGAAGATAAGTGAAATAGAGCTCTAGAAAGCAGCATTTGGGAGGTCATGGGTTTCTCGCAGGCAAGGCGGCTAGAACCTTCAAGTGCGGGGCAATATGCGGCGTGTCGGGGACTCCCCCAATAATGAACGAGTGATGACCAACCCCGTTGCCTCTTTCTCTCCTAAAATGAGACATTGCGGAGAGTAGTCTAACTTATAGGACGCCACAATTGCAGCCAAGATGTGAGTTCTCAACATTGCAAGTAATCTTGTTGCGAAACTATTTTTTGACCGTCGGAATCGCCTTAGAATTGAGGTTATTTAAGCTATAAAGTGTTTAAAATCGTGGTTAAATATCGTAGAGGCCCTCGACGACGATATTAAAAATATGGAGAATATAGTAGAGGAACCCTTAGAGCAAGAGGGCGACGGCGAGGTCGATTTGACAATTGTTAGCTGAATTGAGCACTTTTAACATTTGTATCGTTATATTAGCAATATATTATATAATAAATATAATATAGTAGTCCCATATCATATCAGATACGATATAAATAGCTTCATATCGCGATAATAACTCGAGACTCTATATTACCCAATATATATTGTTTTATATTGTGGCCAATATTGCCAAGAGGCCACTCAGCCACGACCCTTCGGGAGTTCCTCAACTCCTCCCATTGTTACCAGTCCTTTCCCAGTCCAAGAACGCCTTCGTACACCGGTCGATTTCCGATTGCGCTTCTCTCAAGGTTTCGGCTCGTGGGGCGTCGAGGTAGAAATCCGAGATTTTGGTGTTCTCGCGTGCCAAATTCGGCCTGTTTTTCTCCGATGGAAAGGATATCTCAGCCAAGTTCCTGGCGTCCTCAGCCTTGCGGGAGAGCTTTCCGATTTCGTACCGGTACCGTTTGATCTTGGCTTGCGCGGAGTTTGTCGGGATGCTAGAGAGTTCGAATTCCAACAACTTGGTCTGATGGAGCATCGATATCTTCTCGATCAGATTGCCATGAGTACGCCCCTTCTCCTCGCGTTGGTGATCTTCAAGCCTAATCTCGCCCACATCTTCGTAGTCCAGGCGCATATTGTTGACCCCGTTTGACAGCTAGTCGATGACCTATTCCCGCTGAGATGGCACCGCAGGGTCTGGCATGTTATCGAAAAGTTTCTTCAACTCAAATGGGATATGGTGGTCTCGCTATGCGCAAGGAGGTCTAGAGAATGTTGAGAGGGGTAGATGGCCGGTTCCCATTCAGAAAAGATTTGGTTGAATTGGCTGCAGAGGCGATTGGTGATTGGCTTGGGTGTCGGCGACGATGTTCTCGTAGTCTTTGTGCAAGTCTAATGGGAGGCTTTCAGATGAACTCTTCTACCAAGTCAGCCTACCATTCAATATTTTCTCAGCAGAAGAAAATGAGGAATCTCACCTTAGGTTGTACGTTTGGTCTGGTCGCAACTCTGTCATTGGAGCTACCGAATGATGCCATGTTGTGAGGAACTAGCAAATCGAACTCCAGGGCCTAATAGCTGTGGCTGTCAATTTGAGTGATATATTCGATGGACTTGATGGTCTAATTGATTGATTTAGGTTTTAAAGATCTAGCTAGGTGCGGGGACATTATATCCATTGCAGTGCTTACTCAGCACTAAAACCACTCGAAAGTCTAACACGCCCCCTGCTGAGGAGCACTATAGAGATATATCCATTCCAATGTCTAAAGTGATGTAAATAATCAATGTCTTCACGTGACCATCGCACCAACTATCATTGTGATCTATCGTCCCTTATCTCTTATCAATTGCAGCGTCGAATCGTCGTAAAAAGCCTCATTAAACTCTGTAGCGCTAATCTCAGCTGCTTCGTAGAAGAGCTTATAGAGAGCTAGAAAGGGCCTACTCTCCCTGTGGGAGTTCGGTCCTAAATAGGGCATTTCCAGCTCCTATTCCACAGCCAAAAAGTGCTCCAGATCTGCCCAAAAGGGCCTTCGTCTTGTCCCAGCTCGTTTTCTTACTGCTGTTGTCCTAATCCTTGAAATCCGTGAGCAGCACCACAGCCTTCTCTGTATCAAACCAGTCCTCATTCAAACCCATTATAGCCTTATAAATCGTAAACCGATCGTAAAATAATTGTTTCGTAAGGATATCTGCGACTTAATCGTTCCCTAAAACTGATTCCACTCTCAATCTGTTTCTAGCAATTATATTATTCCTTATATAGAAATATCAAATTTCAATATACTTGGATTTGTTCGAGAACTTCGTATTCGTACTAAAATCGATCGCAGAGAAATTGTCGCAATATAAAGTAAAAAATTCTTTAAGAAATTCTTTAATGATTTCCGGCCATAATTTCTTCAATCAAACTACTTCTTTTGCGGCTTCATTCGCTGCTATAATCTCTGCTTCTATCGAGCTTTGTGCTGTACTTCGTTGTCTTTGTGCTGCCCATAAAACTGCTCCATTCCTTAGTATTACCACTTATTCTAGGAACGATTTGCGATCGTTTTCGGTTTTCCACGTAGAATCGGAGAATATATTGTAACCTTTAATCGACGTTTTTTTGTAAGTGATTCTCATCGTTCTCGTTTTATTGAGATATCGAAGGAACTGCTTCGCAAAACATAGGTATTCGAGGCACGCGTTGAACATGAATCTGACAAACTGATTAACGTGATAACTAATATCTAGTCTCGTGCAATTAGCTAGATAAATCGTAGCACCAATAATCTGTTTATAGAGATAGAGATCGTTTTCACTCAACCAATTTTCCTCTTCTCCTTCTCGTAAAACTGTGCCTTGCGAAAATAGTAAATTCGTTTGATTCGAGTATTCGAGATCGAGCTGTAGTAACAGTTTATTTGTATACATCTCTTGATAAATTGTAAGAGTATAATTCTCGCGATTTCTCTCGATTTGAAATCCTACGAAGACGGTAGTAAAACTGAGATTTTTACTCTTTCAACGCTCTCTGATCTTGGCTTTAATAGTGTTCGTGTCTACTTTATTTCCAATGATCAGCATATCGTCGATAAACAAGAGAATGTAGACTCTTTTTTCTATGAAGAGATTGAAATCAGCTTCAAATGTAGTAAACTTCAGTTCTTCGAAGTATTACTTGACTTCATCGAGCTATACTCGAGAAGTTTGCTTGAGTCCGTAGAGTGATTTTTTGAGTAGAAAATAAACATCTCTGTCTTTGAGTTCAGAGTGAAATTCATGAAAGAACTCAAAAATTTCCATGTAAATCTCCTCCTTAAAAAGAGAATTCAGAAACGCTGAATCTATATCAATGTGATCTATCTCTAGATTATACTTTGTAGCAAGTACTAAAAATATCCGTAGAATTATGTATCTCATAACAAAAGCAAACGTCTCAAAGTAGTCAATGCCGTAGGTTTGCTCGAATCCTCTATTGACAATTCTAGCTTTACGCCAAGTCAATCTACCACGAGTATTAAACCTTTTCTTCAGTACCCATTTGCTTGAAATAATCTTTTTGCCATTTGGTAATCTTCTCGTGATAATCTCATAAGTGCTTGTCTTTTGAAGAGCTTCGAGTTCAACAACGATTGCTTTCATCCAATTAGAAGCGTCCTTCTTTAAGGTCTCATCAACGGTCAGAAACTCGAATAAAACGCTAAGCACACTCAAAAAAAATGATTTCCCTTCGTCCAAATAAACAACGTTCAAAGCCTTTACTAGCTGTTTCATCGTTTGAGAGAAGGGCATCTCCTTATTGTCCAATTCGCTGTTTACTGTCTTCTTCGCCTTAGTAAAAGAATCATAAAGATTCTTGGTCCTTTTAATCGTTCGACCACTGACTTTTAATATTTAAAGTAAATGTTACTCTTGAGTTTAATCAAAGCTCTAAGTACTAAAGTCTTATTTGACCACTGGTTCTAAACTTGTTTCAGCTCCATTTTCACAAGTACTTGTTTCAATACTATCATTCTTATCAGCACGTATTTCAATACTATCAATCATCTCATTACCAAAAGAGTAATCAATTAGTGTATCAACAACGATATGATCGTAAACTGTATTATTAGCAATAAACAGATTTGCCACAATATACTTGAACTCTTGAAGAATAAAGAACTCTAAGAACTTGTATTCATAGAACTTAACATCAACTAAAAAAGTCTCTTTCAATGTTCTGCAGTTCAACAGCTTGTAGACACTGTTTCTAGTGATGCCCACGAAGATATGCTCCTCTTTGGTCCTAAGAATCCATTTACTTGATTAGTCCTTAAACTCTTTAATATTAGTTTAGCATCTAAAAACAATCAAAGTTTTCTGCAATATTAAAAAGTCTAGCTTTCTTCCAGTATAAACTTCAAATAAAATACATGTCCCTTGATCCTCTAATCCAGGTTCCGAGACTGGCCATAGAAATGCGTTCGTTAGTACTCTATTCTTAATCCAGATTGTATGCTCTACAGCATAGTCCCAAAAAATCAATAGAAGCTTGATCTCGTAGATCATAAACCTGGCGATATTATCCATTGTTTGTATTGCTCGCTCAATAACACTATTCAATGAGTGTTTATATAGTGGACAAGGCTCATACTTAAAAGAACTAAACAGTGTTTTAAACCATCCTTAGAAATCTTCCTCGAACTCGCCCGATCCATTGTCACACCTAAAATAGACAACATTCTCTCCTGTATCTCTCTTAATGATTCCACAGATTTTACGAATGTGAAACTGGATTTCTCTCGCACTCTTATCTTTTAGAAGTCTAATCTAAGAGCACCGTGTTGCGTCGTTCGTAATTAGAAGAAAATATTGATTCTCTCTATAGAACTTGAGCAATTTACTAGAAATATCACTATACAATCTCCTCCCTTTTCTAGTAACTCTACTATTTGTCTTCTTTCTAAAGATTTCCTTGATCTTACCCACTGCACAAGCTTCACATGTTTCATACCCAATATATAGTCTGAATCTCGACATTTTCATATCTATAACATCGACCAATTTTCGAAGTGCATTATAATTAATGTGACTAAAACGCCGGTACATGAGCTCCCACAGAATTTCCTCAGAATCTACTACTTCGAAAAGCTCTATTAATAATCGAATTCTCGTCGGTACATCCGAAACAATATTCGCCGAATATACAACAATATTACTAACATTTTGGCATTAATTCAGCATAAAGAGATTATCTCTAGGATTCTTGGGAACTGTGAATATCACTTTTCCATTTCTATCATTTGTAATACCAATTGCTCGTCCTCTCTTAAATATGATCGATATTCTATTTTTTATAAGTTGTAGAATAGAGATTAATCTCACTACTCCAAAACTTGGTACATACTAGACTTCTTTGAGTCTCAGCTCTCCTTGAAAAGTTATTTAAACTTGATTTTGATATCTAATCGCGTCTACGGCAGTGCCGTTTGTCGTGACAACTTTGTTTAGTGTTTGTTAGTGTTTTAAGTGTGTGAAATCAGATTGTATACCATTGAAGTGTTTCGAGGCATTAGAGTCTAGAGCAAGTAGTAGAGCTTGAGCTCGTTTGATCAGTGCTCGAGTTGGTGAGAATAGTGAGAGTAAGGATTGTCCTCTACTAGTGTAGACTTTCATCCATCGAGAGTAGTAGACAGAGCTCATATGTAGACGCTCGATATATCTCTCAGTCTTATTCTTGAATAGTAGTCGAGTAAGTACCATTATCACTAGTGAAAGTGCCATAGATACGATAAAGTAAATAGAAGAGAAAAGAC
Source organism: Acephala macrosclerotiorum (assembly GCA_014904845.1). NCBI lineage: Eukaryota > Fungi > Ascomycota > Leotiomycetes > Helotiales > Mollisiaceae > Acephala > Acephala macrosclerotiorum. The sequence continues at coordinate 116,813 of MU119370.1, forward strand.
TCCATTGTGTTTTGCCTATAGTCACTATATTTGCTCTAGTAGTAGATTCAGTTGTTGCAGTTTTTGTTTGCTCAGAGTTCTTTTGATCTTGTTTTCTATCAGCTTTTTTACTTCTCCGTTTTGTTCTACACTCAATCTTATAATGCCTATAGCGTATACATTAATCACATTGATTTGGATTAAGCTCATTATAATTAACGAGTTTCCCGTTATCGCTATTATCGTCTCGACGATTTTTAGATTTTGTAGGACGAGATGCTGATAATTCAAATTTTTTACGATTGCCTCTTTTTTTTTCACGGTATTTATTGTTGTTGTTATTGCGACTATCGCGATCAGTTTTTCGTTCTTTGTTTCTAGTTTGTTTGTTACTACGAGATTGCTTACGACCACGCTATTGTTTTTCTTTACGAGTGTAATTTGCAGTTACTAAGATCTTTCTCTTGTCATAGACTTGTAGTATAGTGATCGCTTTATCGAGTGTGCGCTCGGCCTTTGGTAGACGAAGAATATAATATTTCGTACTTTCGTAATTGCTATTCCCAGGGATAGTTACTATAATTCGATCTAGGATCTCATCATCGGTGATTAGTCTCTCGATCGTTGTGAGCTGAAGTTTGTAGAACTCGAGACGATCTGCGAATTCTTTGATTCCCTTAGAAGTCTCGAACTTCTCTTGTTCAAAGTTCGTTCGTTGAATGGACATTTAGACAGAATCAACAGTCTTATCGTATTTCTTGAGTTCGTTTCAGATTCTCTTGACATCTTCGAAAAGGACCAGTGGAAGAATCTTGTTTTGTAGTCTGTCGTCCACGCTGTTTGAGATGATTTGAATAGTCTTAGCAGCTTTCTTTTCCCAGGCCGTAATCCGATCAATTGACGCAGAAAGAGCCGGTTTCAATTCTTCACCATTAACTAGTTTTATGGCATGGATACTAGTAAAAGCGACTAGGCAGGAGTTCTTGAATCGAAGATAGTTATCCCCTGTGAGAATTTCAATCCTACCCCACTTGCAAACGTAGTGAGATGCTGTAGAGGTAGATGTTGTAGCACCGGTTGGAGCTGCTGGAGTCGCCATAGCGAATAGGGTTGATATTTTAGGGTAAAAAGATACGACGGTTTCAATGAGCACCTTCCGGGCTCATAACCTGTCAATTTGAGTGATATATTCGATGGACTTGATAGTCTGGTTGATTGATTTAGGTTTTAAAGATCTAGCTAGGTGCGGGGACATTATATCCATTGCAGTGCTTACTCAGCACTAAAACCACTCGAAAGTCTAACAGTGGCAGGCACGAGAGTCAAGTAAGATGAATGATAAGGGGAAGGGGAGGCATCTACAGAGATATGTAGGACTTCGGAAAATTCTCGGTACAAAAGAATGCAAACGGAATGGTCTCTTTCCTCCCACTCATTGTCGCATCCCGATGCCCCCCCTTCTTTGACGGCTACATGCAGCTCGACACATGCACAATATAATCGCCTTCTACGGCTTTCGAAACTCCGAATTTTCTTTAAAAAGAGAGCCACCAGTTGAAGGACCCCAAAAGGCTTATAAACAGAACACGATACCTAGAATCCCACAACTCATGGTTGACTGAAGCAAGCTGCACTGTGGGCCAACTGGCCAGCTCAGGCAGGCAGCTGCAGTGGGCCGTCTGAAGAAGCCAAGGAGGTGAGCCTCGATACTCATCGCTGCAGCCGAGCCAAGGTTCTATCGTAAAGAAGAGGGAGGGGCTTTGAAACAGAACAGAATGCGAATTTGCGGCAAGGAAGATGCTGCAGCAGAAAGACACGGAACCTCAAGATCAGATGAACAGAAACCTACGCTCAATCTATGCTATGAAAGACTGCAAAAGCCGCCCAATAATCCGACAGGAAGCATGAGAACCCAAGAATCATTCCAACATCCGCTTAGACACAAACATCTCATTTCCGATTCAAGAAATATTCTTCTGTGAACTAACACGTGACCTTCTTCCCGGAATGCTAGTGTCAATTTGAGTGATATATTCGATGAACTTGATGATCTGGTTAATTGATTAAGGTAGTAAGATCTAACTAGGTGCAAGGACATTATATCCATTGCAGTGCTTACTCAGCACTAAAACCACTCGAAAGTCTAACAGCTAGGCAGCGGCTCGAAACAAGTCTTCAAACCTCAGCGTCGTCAACACAACCATATACAGTGGTTCCGGAATCGGAAAAATCGGTTCGAAGGTACATCTGTAGCCGCGCTCGGGTCATGCGTTCCATCCCAAGCTTGCGCTCGGATGAAGACGTCAAAGCATGTTTTTGTTCTGATCAAAACGGATTTCGGAATCGCACCAAGCCGAACTCATCTGATGTTCAAAACTTGCTGGTGAATGTTAGGAATTCGTGCCGATCGCTTGGTATAACAATTTTACTATAGAAACTTTGTTGCAGTTGAAGACTGCATGTGAGATTTTGAAAGACATTCACGTACTCATGAATGAATTGATGATAATCACAAGAAGGCTGAGTGGCCCTGAGGAGGATACTCCAGACTTCTATGCCAAAAAAAAAAAAAAAAAAAAGGTGAGAGCACAGACAGCTGAGGAGGGCCTCTGATTGGGTGCTCTCATTTACGACTGGGTTTGCCAAGAATGAGAGCAAGGGGGGCACAAATTGAGGCTCGGCGCATCACGGCAAGCCAAAAATCCACTCTTTATTTCCCAAAGAGCTCTCTGCCTCTCTCCTCTTTTCCTGCCTGTGCCTGCACACCCGCCCACACTTATTATGCCTACGCACAAGGACTTACTTAAACCAAATTTTTGATTTTAGAATTATTCCTTTTATCCTCGTATTTTTAACGTTAATATTTAGGAAAATAGATTTGAAAGTACGTTCAAAGCACGTTTAGCAACTTTTTATTTAATTAGCCCGAAGTATCCCGAAAGCATTTCGAAAAATAAGGGTTCTTACAAGTCCTCGGGTAGCTTTAATCCTTGGTCTCAACTTTTATAAGTGTTCAGAATCTTCTCGGGTGGCTTTGACCCTTGTTCTCAATCCCTACAAGAGTATACGGAAACTGATTTACCCCCTTCACGTAGTCTTAGAGTTTTTATAAAAGTCATAAAACCCTTATTAAGGCTTAAAAGTGGATATTTTCAAGCTTTGTAGTTGGTTTTTCCAAAAGTTTGGAGTGAAAGTCTGGAGCACTGCTTTCGTAGGGTGGTACGGAGATTGCGGCATAAAGTGATGCGACTACAGGGCCTCGTGCCCTGAAATGGTGTTCTCAGGGCAACGATGTCGCTATAGAGCGCTGGAAAGAGTGCTATAAGCGAATAAATTCCCTGTAAATCTAGGGTATTAACACCTATTAGCCGAAAGGTTCTAAAGCAACCGTATGGGGGATAGTGCCCAAGATAAAGTGTAAATAACGAGCGCTGATAGGCTCTCTAGGCTTGACAGACCCTGGAGCTACCTAAGATCTCCAGAGAGGCTTTCAGGGTTGACAGCCTGGAAATATCCCCTCGTCTGCTGAGACATGGTCCACGCTAAGCAGGGGAGGTCCGCACAGACAGCACCGCATAAAATTATGTATCTTTACATACAAATTTGTTAGTAAGCTACATCATTCTGGTGGAATCGGTCCCAGCACTTCCTCAACTTGCAAAGGTTAATATTACAAAAATTACAGCCACCGTACGACCGTTTTGCTCGATCCTTTACTACTCTTCCTAAGATCTTTTCGCATCTTAATTTATATGAGCACTATGCGCAAGTACTTTTAGAGCGCTTTTCCCAGTAATAAAAGTGCTGAAAATCAGAGT